>JAPWDM010000006.1:38800849-39104551 GCA_035578155.1 Brachynemurus nebulosus
GAACATGTATGTTAAGCTGTGGCAGTAGCATACTTTTCAAATTGTTCCTAGAAACACTAATGGCAAAAATTATAATTGTGTTCGTGCATAATGGGTAATATTTAGAATGTTTTAAAAAATAATGCTTTCAATAAATCTTTATATACAAGAATGAATGTTTGTCTGTATGTCATCGATGAACTCAAAAACTACTGGACCGATTATTATGAAAATTGGTATATATATGTATTTTTCCATGGAGAAGGATTGTATGATATGCTCATTGATGCCACTCGCCACCAGGTGGCGCTGCAGAGTAGCAATTTCTGCCCCGTTCAACCGATTGTCATGGAAATCAGTATGATGATGTATTTTTAATGGGTAAGATGAATATGATATTGGTATTAATGGAAGTTACCATCAGATGGCGCGTGGTCCACCCCAAATTTTATTTTTATATTTTTTAGATAATTTTTTTTTATTTTTCGTAATCGTATGGCGAGCGGAGCGAAGCATTACATGGAATTAACCTTTTATAGAATTTTGAACTGTTTAGCGTGAGAAGCGAAGCACTTTATTCTCTCGCCTAATTTAAATCCTATATGATTTAAAATTGGCTAAACTATTTTCAGCTTTATTAGTAAACCGTATGGCGAGCGGAGCGAAACATTACATGGAATTAACCTTTTATAGAATTTTGAACTGTTTAGCGAGTGAAGCGAAGCCTCACTTTAATCTCGCGCCTATTCTCAATCCCATATGATTTAAAATTGGCTAAACTATTTTCAGCTTTATTAGTAAATATTGATTTGATTGTGTCAAAATGATAAGAAAAAATTAATTCAATCAATTATAACTACTGAGTCACAGCAACGCGTGGCCGGGTCAGCTAGTATTCAATAAAAATGATATTAACAGTTTCTATAAAACCTTTTTGAGAATCAGTTATCACATTTTTAATGCCAACTATCAATTTTTATTTAAATTGACCAGTTTTTCGTATTTAAAATGTAAATTTTAATGAACAAAGTTTGCTAAAATTTGTAACCCTTTACACTTGATTATTTTTACAACAATTTTTATGAAAATGAGGATTCATTTGGAATGATCTCAATATACTGTGAAATCTATAAATTTTTTGACTATTAAAACATACCGTAAAACCTACTGGATGTAGTTTTATCAAGTAACATTTTCTCTTGAACAAAATTTTATGGCTCATGATATCTGTAGCTTCTTCTTTCACTGACAGGGACATTTCAAACAAATCAGTGGCATTATGTAAATTTTACTGGCACTGATAGCTGTGAATTTTTCAAGTCGCACTAGCACCACCTGAGTTAAAAAATAGATTTGAATAGCTAATTTGAACAAATAAACGTCATATGAACAAATAATACCCATACCAAAACTAAATTGTTAATTTTTTAACTTCCCAGTCCCAGAAAGTCTCAATTTTGAAAAATCCAGAGTTGTATACTATCGTTTTCAGGATAATTCCTCTGTGTGTATGTGTTTTGCATATCTCGAGAAAAAATTCGGTTTCACTCGACGTATTACGAGTGACTAATTTACAAAATTTTAAAATTAATGAATCGTAATCTGATTTTCATATTAACCATATTCTATAGATAAATACCTATTTTATTGGGTAGTTTGTAGAGTAGACTTGCAAGATCGCATTAAGACCACTAGAAAGATTTGTAAGACTCAGTAGAAAAATTCGTCTGATTTTAAACTAGTCCTTTTTATTTTTAATTGTATCTACTGAAAAGCTTTATTTTTAACGTTTTCAGAATAATATTATGGTGGACAAAGGGTCAAAACTAAATAAACACAAAATTTTTATAAAACAGAATTAATTTTGCTCAAATAATTGAATTAATACCAAAAAATAAAAAATAAAAAATAAAAAATACCGATTATAATATATGAAAAGAAATAGATAAATATAATTTTTTCAATTTTCGCCAGTTATTATTTTATACTTTAAAATATGTACAATCACGTATAAATAAAATAAATAAATGTATTTCACGAAATGTACATTTTTTTCCAAATAGAGTTAGGTGATGCCCCATAACAGAAAAAATCCCATAATAAATCATTTAATTATACAAAAATTTTCGAGTAGAAAAAAATAAATGACATTACTGTTGACCAAAAAATATTCAAAACGCGAATTTATTTCAACAACGGACTCAGGAACAGATCCACCAACCAACCTACATCTTTTTATCCCGTCCATTCACGACGGCTTGGTCGTTAATGTATTTAGGAAATGGAAAGTGTAAAAAAAAAATATTATAACAGTCATTTCAAGTAAATCATATTTTTATGTATTCGTGGCACATAAAAATATTAAACAACATCGTGACACGCATTTGTGTTACTTAGTGACAGGAAAGGAAAGGAAACCGGACAGGTTTTTGTTAATATGTCACACAAATGGCTAATGTGTTATTTCCGTTTGATTTAAATATATTTACAAATGATATTTATACTGAAGTAAGGAAGGAAAACAAAGTTGTGGTAGGAGTGATGGATTGTACAGTGTATTTCCTTCGTTAAGATGAATTAAAATAAAAATATGAAAAAGTGGATTTGGGTGTCACACATTAAGTATAACAATGATAAAATGTAAGCGAGGACAATATATTGCTTTAAAATATTAGATTGTTCCGTACATTTCCCTTTCCAGATACTATATTCTGTCCGAAGTACATATTACTATCCTCACCTTTAAGAGAAAAAAACTCTAATTTCGCTGCTAAAGCATATTAACTTTTTTTCCCGTTACTTTACTAAATCAAAAATAATTTTTATTACTCATGCGGGATAAGTACTATCTTGGCGCACAGTTTTTTATTTGATAAATAGATATTTGCCCATTATACTGCTGCCACATGGCTTAAGCGTATTTCAAATACTTTTTTGCGTGCGTAAATCACACTCTCTTCACGCAAGGTGGCAATAAAACACCGAAATTTAATTAAAACATGCAAAATCATCTTTTGATTTTTCATTTAATAAATATCTTATTATGGCTAATTCCCAAATTACGTCCCAACGAAAAAATAAAGTTGTCAAATGTTTTACTTTTTTGGATTGATTTAGAAATTAAAACAAATAAAAATAACGATAAAAGTTTATGCACAGATTTAATTTTCATTAAAAAATATTAAAAACATAATTTTTTATTTATAGGAAATTTAGGTTATGTTAATATGATTTTATTATTCCTCTTAGAAAGTATGTTATTTAGTAATAAATAAATATGATAATTAAATTAAATTGTTTGTTTTTCTTTCTAGCATTTCCCTTTGCCCAAATTTAAAAAAAGAAGAAAGGAAAATGGGTTATTTACTTACTAAACGCAATGCTTAATATATTAAATATTAATACTTTTTAACGGAAATTAAACATGTCCCCCAATTTTTATCTACTTTCTTACTTATTTTACTTGCAAATCAGTCAAGAAAAACAGAAAAAATTACAAAATTTAGTTGGCACTTAATTTGGGTAATTGCCCTTATTATTATTTCTATAGAAACCACTAACAATAGTAGGTATATTGTGCAATAAGGGTGAGAAATTGTCGATTGCTCACTCGAGCGAATGAGCGCACGATCGTAGTGAGTGCGCTCAACTTCGTTTTCGTGGGCAATCGACAATTTCCCGCACTTATTGCATAATATAATATTTTATAATATTTAATTTAAAAGAAAAATACAAACACTCAAAAATAGTATTTTAAATGTAATGAAAGTTAGTAATAATGTAAAAAAGTATGTACAAGTCGTGCGGTGTTGTTGATTACCCACTGCAGCCAATGAGCGCACTCCCTTCGATTGTGCGCTCAACTTCGCACTCGCGGGTAATCGGCAACTTTCCCTACTTATTGCACAATATATAATTCTCAGTATTAACAGTTTTAAGAGTATTTTATAAAGATTACTTTTGTTGTGTAAGTATGCTTTAACATGTTGCATTAGTTGCAAAAAACTAATTTTTGTTTCTATTTTATATCTAATGTAACTACTTTTATTGCTAAGTTTTAAACATCACATTTCACGGTTTTGATCAGATGATATTGATTACATTAATCACTCAATGTATCAGTATAAGGGTATATTAATGGTTAATAAGAGTAAGAAGTATATAATTTTATCTCACATTTCAAAGTGTTCTCTATACTACGAGTGTATGGGACCTATATATACATACGCTTTAGAAAAATTACTACTTTTATATTATTTCATGATAATTTTCAGTTTTTACCACTGTCTGAATGCGAAACGTAATATTAGAACACTATTCTGCTTACACCCTATAAATTTCCTTCTAAAATAAATAGAGTATTTCATTTGATAATTTGATTCTGACATATTTCTAGAGCGGCATGCCAAGAACTGATACCACACTTCCACCTATTAGATGGATGTATTGATTCACTTTACCACGTCCTCTGTGTATTTCGTATTTTCTTTTTTGTCAATAGTTAAACTGACGTTCGACATTGTCAAATCATTTCCTGTGAAGAAGATATGAACAGAACTTGACCCAACGTTGACAACGAACGTTAAGATGCTCGCTTGATATTATGTATGTTTTCGGTATTATTTTCGACACTTATGTCCTGTTTCGTTCCCCGATAACAAGCAGTAGTGACCTTTTTAGTGACATGGTGAATATAGATACAACAAGAAAATTGTACGAGTATAATACAAAATGGTGATTGAAGAAAAATGTGCGATAGAAAATAATCAAAAATTCAATAACAAAAAATAAAATTCCGTTGGATCACATCCTCGTTCAATTATCATCACACTCTTGCCGTGTCCATGTTTAGCTTTTAGTTTTCCAATTTCTCAATTTGGGAATTTCAATATTTTTGTCTAGTTCTTTTCAACATTCACTTCTTTGTCACCGAAACATTTTTAGAATTCATACACTCAAGGCTGATTGTAGTGTTGGGGTTGCTGATGATGATCATAATTAATTAACAAAACACTACTTGCATATTTTTAATATAATTTTATTTTAAACAAAACAGATAAAACAAGTACACTATTCTTGATGGTTGATGTTGGACTTGTGGATGTTGTACGAATGATCATAGTGCAATGTCTGTATGCGTATATAGAGGATTTGTAGGATTATTAGGGGTTTATAAGGGTACATGTGTGCATGTGGTAATGAACATATGGGGTAGTTAACTTAAGAACAGGATGTTATGTCTATAACACATGTGTGCAGTCCTGTATGGGTGTTGTGTCTACTGATGATGGGAACAGTAACAGCGGCGAACCACAAACGCACCGACATCATAGGTAAGTACGTTAGTTATGACGCACGATTTGAATTATTTGTTAAGTAGCGGATGCTACACCGATAAAACCGGGGCTTGATGCAAGATTGACTTGTGGGGCTCTGAAATAAATTGGGGCTTCATCACTTTGAATTTAAATAATTTCCGTTTTCTTGGCTTTATCTCTTTCATTAGGTAAATTTCTTTCTTTTACGTAAATTTTAAATTTGCAGTTTGTTTTTAGAAAAGAATAGAAGATTGATTTGTTTGGAATATAAGAATTATTTAATTTTTTAACGATGACTCATGATCAATTGTATTTGAAATGGAATTCAATTGTACTGAATTGATTTGTATTTTGGCTTCGTTTTCGTAAATCCTTTGATGTACAATCACTATAACCTTACTACTTTTGGTACAGAATCGATGTAACCTTACTATTTACTTTTGGCATAGAACCGCAGTAACCTTACTGCATTTGGTATAAAGCTGCTGTAATCTTACTCTTTTTGGTACAAAACTCTTGTAATCTTATTATTATTCGTTTGGTACAAAGCTGTTGTAATCTTAATAATTTTGGTATAGAGTTTGTGATCCTATTATTGACTCTATCCTATTACTCTTGATATAGAACCGCTATAACCTAACTACTTTTGGTGTAGAACTGCTATAATCTTAATAATTTTGGTATGGAAGCGCTGTAACCTTGCTACTTACTATATGTATAGGTATATGTAGAAACGCACGAGATATATTTGGAGAATAAAATATTTTTAAATCATCTTGTTATGTTAGTATGTTTCTTTAGATCAAATCTTGCAATCAAAATTTAGACAACTTCTAATTGAGCTAGAGGTTTCAAACTTTGCGTATGTGTATAACTTTGATGACAATGCAACACTGTATAATTAGCTTTGTCCTAAATTCGCTTGAAACTAGAATTGTTGATTTTTAGTCTTCTGCAACTTTTTGACGTTTCGAACTATCAAATATTGTCCATTGATTTTACATTGCAGTTTTTAGTTTCCATATTTATATTTGATTAGAATAAAATACACCACAAATCCAATTTTACGTAGTGGTCGGTGCAAATTTAAGGGGAAGTACGTAAAATCGGAAGATCAGGGGCGTCGGTAAACTTTTGTTTTGGGGGGTTGGTAAATATTATTTATCTCAATTTATTTAAAACAATATTATCTTAAGAGACAATTTACACTTAAAATTCGGTTGTGTAGACAAAGGAAATCGAATGTTATACTAATGAATATGAGTGACAACTTTTAGAAAACTGTTCAAAAATCAACTTCACTATCGCATTCATCAGCGTAAAAGACGCCAAATAGCGGAAGCTGACAAAAATTCTAGAATATTCTACTCGTGAATTGGTAAAGATACCAAAAAACAAACTTCACTATTGAATTGCGCACTAAAAATTAGAATAAGCAGCGCATTTTTACAAAAATTCTAGAATGTTCTATTCGTCAACTAACAAAGATATCGAAAAATCGATTGCACCATTTAATTGGTCATCGAATAAAAGACGGAATAGCACATTTTCATAAATGTTCTAGAATATTCTGTTCGTCAGATAGCAAAAATTGTTTGTCAAAATCGGACATTTGGTTTACATTAGTTTAATTTCGGTTGGACAATTAAGTGGTGCAGTAGATTTTCCAATATCTTTGTTAGTTGACAAATAGAATATTCTAGAACATTTCTCAAAATATGTTATTTGGTCTCTTTTTTGGTACTCAATTCAATGGCGACGTTTGTTTTTGCATATCTTTGCTAGTTGACGAATAGAATATTCCAGAACATTTGTCAAAATGTGTAATTTGATCTCTTTTTCAATGGACAATTAAATGGTACAATTGATTTTTTAATATCTTTGCTAGTTGACAAATAGAACATTCTAGAATTTTTGTCAAACTACACTGTTTAATCTCATTTTTAATGACCAATTCAACGGTGAAGTTTGTTTTTTTACATCTCTGCTAGTTGATGATTAGAATATTCTAGAATTTTACGTTACTTATTTTACATTTGCATTTTACATATTACGTATACAGAATATGTGCATATATATCTTCAGTGAAATTTTAAAATTTTTAAAGGCTACGAGACCCTCAGAAAATATTATCTACGGCCCTGACTCGGGCTTGGTACATAAATTTTCACCAACACAGACAAACAACGACATATCTGTGAGAGGGGAACCCCACTAAATCGCTGACGTCACTACGTAAAATCGGAGTACGTACCATTGGATGGCCACTGTAACCGATTAATAAACTACAGGTAAAAAATTACTTTTTTAATATCTTAACTAATTGTGATCAGACTAAAAAGTATAAAATAAATTTTAGTAAAAAAATAGTTTTTAAAGCAAGCTTTTATTTCAAAATGAAATAAAATCTATAAAATAACTGTCGAGTGAAGTTTTTAAGCAATGTTCAACATAATTTATAAAGCTTGAGGTGTTTAACGACGTTTGGTACTTATTAGGGAATAAAGTACCTACTCACATTTGAAACGAAAATTACTAATAAAAACGCCTCAAGATTTTATAAATTATATTGCTCAAAAACTTCACTCAGAAATTATTTTATACATTTTAGTCCATTTTTAAATAAAACCTAGCTTTAAAAAACTATTTTTTACTTAAATTTATAATTTTTATCTTATTACATTTTATTAAAATCTATTATTTTTGAAGGTTTCCAATACTACGAAAGAAGTTTAACTTCTTCGCTACTGATTTTTTAAAATTTTTTTTACATCAATGAGTATACCTTTGTCCAGCATACTGGACATTATTTTAAACAAGCGTTTATTTTAATTAAAATTTTTAATCTTACATTTTTAAATAAGCGTAATTTAGTAATTTTAAAATAATATTAAGAAGTTTTTAGTTTTTCTCAGTTAAAAAATCACGTTAACATACCTCTAAATTTGATGTACAATAATATACGTACATCAGTAGTGAAGAGGTTAATTTTTTGGAGCGAATCAACTGATCGGTGGTCCTTAATTCATTGATAATGGTGAATTTTGAATCTGTGACCTTTAGCCCTATAATAATGCACAGCAATATGAAAACAAATATAAAACTCGAAAACTTTGCTTCCAAGAAAATTTTGTTAGATTTGAATCGTTTTTTGTAACAACTTTATCAAAAGTAAACCTTGTATCTTAATTGTTTATAATATTCATTTTTTTTAAGAAAAGGAAACGCGTTTTAATTACTTGCTAAACTTAATATAACATCAGATAAACTTATATAATATAATACAGTTAAAATTACAATTAATGCGAAGTTTTGCTTCAAGTGGTTTATGTTAAAGTGTGGTAAAGATACCACTCATAAAATACAAAGGTTTTGCAATTACCATCAGAGTCTGAACTCAGTCAAATTTTAAATTCATTTTTTTAAAACATATTTTCTGTTTTTCTCAACGTTCATAATTGTTTCGTCTCCATTTATCTTCATAATTTATTATTTATGAATTTCGCTTTTTTTTTAAAAGAATATTTACAAATAATGAATTGATCCTTTACAATACTTAGTTACTCGAAAACAGGTACTTTTCTGATTTAATGAGTTTGTAGGTAAGGTTGGAAATAACAGAAACTCAAGAAGGAATTGCTAGACTTCAGAATGATGCTCGTATCTTTAACTGGTTGAATTTTCTAATTTTTAACACACTTTCTCCAGACTGGTTTTCAATTTCAAATATTATCGAGTGCCCGTGAAACATTACTACGTATGACGAAATTTTGTCCGCATTTAAACATACAGACTGGTTGATTAGAAATTCAGTGTTTAATTGACAATTCTGGCAATTTTCATAGAAACGAAAAAACACTTATATTTTTGCTCAACTTTGATTTTATATGTTGCATATTTGCCCTTCTTTACTAGTAGAAACTTTGTTGTATGCATAGATATTTTAGGCGGGTTTTTTGCCTCTCAGTTTAAGTTTTGAAAAATGAAATTTTTTGTACGCTCTTCACCTTTAAAATAAATTAAAAAATATTTTTAAATGTAATCTAAAATCTCTTATCGTATCTATTAATTTTAGCAATAATCGTTTTACTAGAAAAAAAAATTTTTTCTAATTTTAATGTAAGAAAATGAGGTTAACTTCTGTAACCTGTACTATGTGTAACTTTGTTCTGAATAAAACTATTTAAAAATTAAGTACTATTTTTAAGGGTACGTGTCCATCTGAGAGAAAAACTATCGTGAGCTGCTCTGGAGAGTCATAATTAGAAGTGGACATAGGACTGATAGTACTATCCGATAGTTCACGCAAAAACTCTCGGAGAGTAGATAAATTTCTAGTTCTCTCAAGTGGACAAGTATAAATTCATCTCTCCGACAGTTACTCTCAAAATTCGAAACATGTTCGTATTGTGACAGCACTCTCAGCTATATTATTTATAATTGATTTTGTATGTTGTTTCTATTTATACTAATTTGTCCTATTTTGTTGTATGCAGAATGTAGGTATTTTTACCCTTTATACTTTTTAGTCGAATTTTCTCCGAAAAATTAGACTTATACAGTCTATACGATAAGAGCTGCGAGAGGCGAGACCAGGGGCGCTATCCGTTTTCGGACCCGTAGAACACGATTATGTAAAAAAAAAAGATGTCTGATATATATATATATATATATATATATTTTCCCGCAACCTTTTAATATGTGTAGGGCCCCCCTATGGAAGTTAAGAGATGAAATTTGGTAAGTGGGGCTTATTCCGATGCACAACAATACTATCAAAGTGGGGTCAAATTTTGGGCAAATTTTTTTTCGGACCCGACCTTTAAGGGGGTCGTGGGGGGCGGAAAAGCAATAAAACTTTTCCAAATCGGTCTTAAATAATGTTTCGGTCAATTATCTACAACATATCCAAAATTCAGCTTCCTAGGATGATATGGTGGGAGTAGAGGGGAGAAAAACGATTTTCGCTGGATCTAACAGGCCCCCAGCCCCCCAGAATTAACGTAGAGGGTTGAAATTTGGTGTGTTGATAAAGCTCGTACCTAGGTTGTGCTTTTTGGAGGTTTTAATATTTTACCCCCACCCCCCTCATTTTTAAGCTACAATTTCATGCATTTTCGACGTTTTCGAAGTTTGTACCACTCGCACAGGTCACCCGAATAAACCTAGAGGGCTGAAATTTTGTATTCGGATTGAGTTAGTATCAAGGGGGTGCCTTTTGGGGGTCTCGACTTTTAACCCCTACCCCCACCATTTTTATACCCAAAAGAACATGATTTTTCTTGTTTTTTAACAGTTTCGTTCGGGTCAAAATCTCCCCAAATAAACCTAGAGGGCTGAAATTTGGTGTACAGGTTAAGCTAATAGCCAGACACTGTTTTTTGGAGGTTTCAACTTTTAACCCTTACCCCCACGATTTTTACGCCAATATTTCCTTAATTTTTTTGCTTGTTTTCTAACACGTCTAGAGACTCCATAAGGAAACCTAGAGGGCTGAAATTTTGTACGTGTATTCAGTTAGTATCCAGCTAGTACCTTTTAGTGAGTCCACATTACTTTTCCCCCCACTTCTTCCATTTTTACATCGGAATTGAATGCTATTGTTAAATGTGTTTTAAATGCATTACTTTTATTGTAAATACAAGTAGGCGAATAGTAATTTTAAAAAATTTAAAAAAAAGTGAATACAATTTTTTAACAAATGAAATACATACATATTAAGTAATTTGCAAATGTTATTAAAGTCACTGTTTATTTATTTATTTAATTATTCTTTAGGAATTTTGGATTTTTATTATTTATAAAATAGAAATTTTGGATTTTTTTGGAAAGAAAAAATATCTTCATAAAAGCCTTCCAGTTTACTATTTAAGTTCCTTTTTTAATATTTAAAAGTAAAACACAAAGGCAATTGGCGGATAAGCATGGATAGAAATGCCCTCGTACGAATTGTGTTGGCTTTTTCCCTGTTAACTTCTATCGGCACAAAATTGAAATTTACTGAGATTCAGCCCTTAAAAACTTAAAATCTTTTTATAAAGCCCCGATCAACCGGACACTCATTATCAGTTTTGAAACCACCAAAATTACAAATCGCTTGTGGACTTTCAATTATATTTCGCTTGTAGACACTCAATACCGAAGAAATAATTTTTTATTTTTTTTATTTTTTATTTATTTATTTTTTTTTTTTTTTTGAAAGAAAAAATATCTTTATAAAGGCCTTCCAGTTTACTATTTAAGGTCCTTTTTTAATATTTAAAACTAAAACATAAAGGCAATTAGCGGATAAACATGGGCAGGAATGCCCTCGTACGAATTGTGTTGGTTTTTTTTCTGCTACCTGTTTTCGGCACAAAATTGAAATTTACTGAGATACAGCCCTTAAATACTTAAAACCTTTTTTTAAAGCCTCGATCAGCCAAACACTCATCACCAGTTTTGAAACCAACAAAATGACAATTCGGTTGTAGACTTTCAATCACATTTCGCTTGTAAACATTCAATACCGAAGATGAAGGGGAAAATTCGACTACCGTGATGGGGCCCCGCTGCTCACGGCGTTTTTATTTGTTCAATAAAAAAAACTGTTAAATTGAATATTAAAAAAATTAAAATATCAGAGTTAATTATTGAAATTAATTTAAAAATGGATAGGAAGGAGTGAATTCAAGAAGAAGATAAAAAATTAATTAAATATTTGTCAAACTTAACATTTTTTTTTAATGGAAAATAAAGAAATTATAAAAACTGTTATCATAAAAATAAAATGTACAATAAGTCCAACGTAAACTGAATAATTTGAAAAATCACCAGAAAATTTTTTTAAACAGTTATATCTTTTTCAAAATATAAATTTGACTATAAAATGAAGCAAATTTTTCTGTCTCCATAACTTTTTTTTTAACGATTATAGCAAATAAAAATCACATTAATGTTTCTTAATCGAAATTTGACATTAGCTGTCGACTGTTGTATGTCGACACGGTTTTGAGAGCACTGTCGGAGAGTTTGCTATCAGACAGTTTTCTGGAAACTGAAAGTTATTGAAAGTACTCTCAAGTGGACAATTAACTATCAACTTTCTGGATAGTTACTTCTGCTAGTTACTCTCAAATGGACACTTACCCTAAGAAATAAATATGTTGTCTTAACTTGTTCACATGGATAACAGTTTTGCTTCCGAGACTACTAAAGTAGCGGAAGCATTGTGATCACTTTTGAAAAATAAAAAATTTTTTCTCTCCAAAATCAAATTTTTTACGCACATTTTACGTTTTAGAGCTTCCTGAACAATTTTGGTTTGGGTCGTCCGTCTGTCTGTCCGTCTGTGTGTCTCCAATTTTGCACCAAGTGGCATAACTTCCGAACTATTCGATTGTTTTTAATGAAATTTTCAGAAATTATGCAGTTTGGCTCCGCGATGGTCCCCTATGAATTTAATCAAAATCGGAGTAACGGTAGCAACGCCGCTACCATGTCATTCCAAAATTGCACCAAGTGGCATAACTTCTGAACTACTCAATTATTTTTTATGAAATTTTCAGAAATTATGTAGTTTGGTTCCTGTATGGTCCCCTATGAATTTAATCGAAATCGGAGTAACGGTAGCTACGCCGCTACCATGAGATCCCATTAAATGTCAATATCTTATTTACTGCTTGTCCTATCTCGCTCAAATTTTTAGGGTATATTGGGGGTTAGTTTCTAAAATATTTTTGCTATTATTTTATAATTTAGCCTTTAAGCCTTTTGAGTTACAACAGCTTTTTATAAACTTCAAGGCGAAAATATAATTTCACGGTATATAATATGTATATTTGGTAGAATACTGTTTTAAAGCCTTTTACGACTACGAGGAAGCTGTGTGCCCACCCTATTGGCAGCGTATTTTTAGTTGACGTGGAAAAGTCTTTTGTTGAATCTTCCTTAACGAACTACAAAATACGATTGTTGATTGATGTTTCTACAATTTTCAACAGTTTTCTGAAATACTACGATTCCACATTTATCCTCTTTTACGCAAAAAATATCTATCAAAAATGAAATCCAAAATTTTTTAATATATTTATTAATACCTACTGTTCGAAATAATTTCGGTGCTCGTTGGTAAAAAATTATAGCTTGTAACTTATATGTATAGTAGGTACGTAGAAATTGTATGATCCCCTTATATTCTTCTTCATTTCTTGGTAGATTAATCTGATTTTTTACTTTTAGAAAATTATATTTAATATTATATCAGTTCATTTATTTTAGAAGTTTTATAAGTTGTTTTTATCTATTATTATATAAGTTAGAATTTCCTTTTTTTCTACTTTTGTAATACTCACTTCTCTCTTCGCCAAACAGCAGTGAAGCTTCACTAACTTTTCTAGTTCAGTTACGTACATATTATACGTAATCGAAAAGAAAGTTTTCTTACATTTAAGAGAGATATAAATTGTTATTAGTTTGAATAGTTTGTATCTATTGCAATATTTAATTCATATTGAATATTTTCTGTTTTTTTAACTTTGTTTTGAACGAAGTTTAAAGTTTGTTATAGCTATTGTTTTTATAGAGTTCTAATGTTTTCTAGAATTTAAGCTAAGATTAATGGCAACAGTATATTCTTACATATTATGATGTTAACCATATCAAGAAAATGTCACGAAAAAGGAGCTAAAACGAATGAAATTTGTTTTCTACAAGACTGTTACTCAAGAAATCATGCCACATTTGGGAATTCTAGGGTGTCTGGGAATTTTAAAGCAATAAGGAGACCTTGGGGTTATTACCAATGATAGGTAGATAGGAAGTTACACGATTTATTAAAGTGGATAGCCGAGAATATGGAGTATTACGTTAATTTTTTATAAAATTATCCTTGATAAATTATTACAGTAAGTAGGGCCGGCGAGAGAAATGACGGGCCCCGGGCAAAACAAAAAATTATCAAACATGTTTCGCCATTTTTTTCTCCAAAAATACAACTGACGAGTAAAAAAACATCTTCTTACTTTGTTCGGGCTCTTAACTGAAGCTTCCGACCCGCTTTTAAGACCCAACGCCCCAGACGATTACCGCACCTGACCCTTCTTCTCGTCGGCCCTGATTACTCTTATATTTCTGATAGCGAAAATCTATTTACATATACGTCTAATTGGGTCTGGTAAAAATATATATAAGCTACTGCACAGTAAAAAAAATTGTGTTCTGCGTAAAAAAAACCAATGGTTGAAATTTTTGCGTTAAATAAGTAACACAACCCTGCGTTAATGTAACATTTCGTGTTTATGTTAAATGAAAATATTAACACAAATTTCGACTTAACAGAATAAAAATGTTAACCTGTTTTGAACAGCAAGAAAGTAACAAAATATTTGTGTAGAGGAAAAGAATGCTATAAGTACCTAACTTAAATTAGAATGTATATCTACCAATATATATACATATAATAAAAAAGATGAGAGTAGTTCTTATTATATTCAACAAAACCGAACAATTATAAGTTTTTTCAGTTATTGACGAATATAGTTTTATTAAACGTTTAAAAATGAAACAATTTTCTTACATCTTAAGGTTATTTTGTTCCAGATTCAGTTACAAAAAATCATGTAAGCTTACTTGAGATTGTATTATATAATATACAATCTCGTAAGCTTACATGATTTTTTTAACTGAATCTGTAATAAAATAAGTTTAAAATGTAAGAAAATAGTTTCGTTTTTAAACGCATAGTAAAACTATATTCGTCAACTAGTTGTACCCGCGACGTCGTTCGCGTGACGCATTGTTATAAACTCAATGAGAAATATATAAGTGTAATAATTATACAGAACTTGCATAGAATAATAATATTTGCGTAATGTATGCACAAAATGGTTCTTCTATTTTCCCGTGGGAGTGAGAAATTTTCCCGTAATAAAAAGTATCCTGTGTTGATTCAGGCAATAACTTACCACCATACCAAATTTTATTAAAATTCGTCCAATAGTTTTTGCGTAATGTGTGTACATGGTCAGAATGGTTTTTCTGTTTTCCCGTGGGAATGAGACATTTTCCCGGAATAAAAAGTATCCTAGATGTTGACCCAGGTAATAAGTTATCATCACAGACAGACAGACAAAAATTCTAAAAATCGCTGTTTTGGTATCGATAACTATTTACAGTACCAGTACAATTTTCAAAAAATATTCAATGTACAGAAATGGTCTCGTTACAGTTTTATTATATGTATAGATAACTGAAAAAACTTATAATTTGTCGGTGTTGTTTAATAATAAGAATTAATCTCATCTTTTTTATTATATACATTTTGGTACATATAGGTATATATGGAAAAAAATAAGAATTTTTACAAAGGACTGACTTACTTTGCGTTCTTTGAGTCTCGCTTATAATAATATATGAACAAAATCGTTATAATTTTTGACGATTTTCAAGTATCTTAAGTGGAAGTAAAATATTGAATAAAAAAGTTTAACAACTAACTCTGATAAATCTGAAAAATTAACACAAAATATATGTCCTCTTGTGTGTTAAATCATTTACTCAAATCTTGTGTAAAGATTTGACACATATACTTTGTGTTAAAATAACACAAAAAATTGAGTGGACCGTTCTGGACATGTGAAATGTGTTAATTTGAACGCAAATTTTTTCACTGTGTGAGAAGATCAATGAGACAGCTTTTTTATATTCAATTTTTATTGCTTAAATGTTCAAATTTTTTTATAATAATGTAATAATGATAATGTGATTTAACGTTAGTTTTTAAGATTTTCTATCTATAAAAGATTCCACCCACATCATTATTTGTATACTTTATTTATACATTATACATTATATACGTTAGATTACATACATTTTCTGATGTGGGTGGAGGACAAGGAAAGTGGGACTGGGGACTAAGATTTGGAATGTGTACATCTGCAGCAAATTTCCTTTAAAGAAACTATAGGTATGCCGATGTTCATCTGGAGTTGTGAAGGGAAACTGTGGAAAACCTTCGCGAGCATAGCCGGCCGCGAAATTTTTAACCGTCAACCTACCAATCGCAAGCGCCAGTGCACAAGCACGCTGGGCCACTCCGCTGGTTAAATTTTGTTATAAAATTGCATTCAATTACAGATCTATATTCAATCTAATGGGAGCAGTAAACAGACAATTGAATATTCGATTACTTCTACACTCTAAGAAAAAAATGTACCGTTTTACTACTATTATAGGAGGCAATTAAATGCCTTCTATAATGACAGTAACATTACAAACCGTAATGTACGAAGGTGAAAAATACACCATCATGGTGTAATTATTACTCACTCATATGTGTAGTTTTACACATATCGTACGTAAAATTACGGTCCAGGTGTGTAATAGATTACGTTTTATTTGTGTATTAACTACACAACAAGATGTAATTTTACACATTCAGTTCGCAATAGTGCGCAGTTAAACGTAAAATTACATCATATTAATGTATTTTTAAACCACGCCTGTACACCTGAAATTGTAATTTTACACACTTATATAGTAATGTTTACACCCAGAAAAGTGTAATATTAATCCAACTGAATCACTCATTCTGATTCAATTCAACTGAATCAGTATGAGTGATTCAATTGTGCTGAAAAAAATAAACTGATTCAACTTAATTGAAAATAACGAATCAAAAAAGATTATTGATGGTTTTTTTACATAAATATTTATAATAATATGACGTATAGAATAATTTGGAATTATATACAAAAAGATTCGAGATGTTAAATATTTTGCTTATTATGTCTAAATTTCTATATAAGTGTGTCGTATGATAAAATAATAATTTTTTTGGTAAATTTTAAAATAAACACTCCAAAAAAGTAAGATTATAAAAGTTTTATTATGAACGTTTACTTGCTTTCATGAACATAGGTAATCTTTATTTTGCAGTGTAACTGCCAATTAAACTGGTCAAAATTTTGAGATATGACTTTTTTTTACAATGCTTACGTTTTGCAGACACAATTATTTAAGCAATATCTTATAAAAAATTTAATTGTAATTAGATTAGAATGATAATATTAAAAACTTATGGATTAAAATTGTAGTTACATCATATCAAAAATATAGTTTAAGAAAATTAACTAAACAATACTTAAATATAAGAAAAACAATATTCTGCTGACTCTTGCCATTCTTAGAACTTCGCAGAAAATGCATGCTGTGCTTTCATAGATGTCTTCACCAATTCCAGTTTCTAAACAAATCAGAAAATAAGGGTTACTTAATTTTATAACCATTTTTGATTATTATTTTTTTCTTTTTTTAATAACTATTTCACAGCAATTTAAAATTAAAAAAATTTCGCTTTCGCTACAAAATTACTTCTGGGCTATTTTAATGAATGTACAGATATTAGATTTTTGATTAAAAAACTCACCAGCAAAGTGACCCGGCGTGCTTATGGCACTGGCACTTCCGAACTGGTAGACGGAGGGTTTGAATTCCGTAGCCGGTTATATGCTGGCGAAAGTTTTCTGCTATTTCCCATCATAATTCCAGATGAATATCGACATTATCCTCAAGAAGATGGTTGCAAACAGACACCTACCAAATCCTTATACCGCTTTTCTTGTCCTCCGCCCAATATCCTGCTGACTCTTGCCATTACTAGAACTTCAGGGAAAATGTAGGCTGCGGTTTCACATATGTCTTCACCAATTCCTTTTTCTAAACAAATCAAAAAATAAGGATTACTTAATTTTATAACCATTTTTGTTTATTTATTTTATTTATCTTTTTTAAAGAAATATTTCACAGCAATTTAAAATTAAGAAAATTTCGTTTTTGCTACACAATTACTTCTAGGTTATTTTAATGAATGTACAGATATTAGATTTTCGATTAAAAAACTCACCAGCAAAGTAACCCGGCGTGCTTAGGCACTGGCACTTCCGAACTGGTAGACTGAGGGTTTGAATTCCGTTACCGGTTATATGCTGGTGAAAGTTTTCTGCTATTTCCCATCGCAATTCCAGATGAATATCGACATCGTCCTTAAAAAGATGGTTGCAAACACACACCTACCAAATCCTTATACCGCTTTTCCTGTCCTCCGCCCAATATTCTGCTGACTCTTGCAATTACTAGAACTTCAGGGAAAATGTATGCTACGGTTTCACAGATGTCTTCACCAATTTCGATTTCTAAACAAATCAGAAAATAAGGGTTACTTAATTTTATAACCATTTTTGCTTATTTATTTTTTCTTTTTTCAATAACTATTTCACAGCAATTCAAAATTAAGAAAATTTCGTTTTTGCTACACAATTACTTTTAGGTTATTTTAATGAATGTACAGATATTAAATTTTTGATTAAAAAACTCACCAGCAAAGTAACCCGGCGTGCTTAGGCACTGGCACTTCCGAACTGGTAGACTGAGGGTTTGAATTCCGTAACCGGTTATATGCTGGTGAAAGTTTTCTGCTACTTCGCATCGTAATTCCAGATGAATATCGACATCGTCCTTAAGAAGATGGTTGCAAACAGACACCTGCCAAATCTTTATACCGCTTTTCTTGTTCTCCGCCCATATCATCATGAAAAAGTTGAGCAATAATGATGTGAGTGACGTCCGTTACATACCATTGTCTAAAAAACGAACGTTAAATTCCATTATTATTATTACCATTGTTATTATTACTTAAAAAACTCGATTTCCATACGTCGCGTCGTTTCAATTTAAACCTGTTATGAATTTATATTACTGTAAAGCAAAAAAAAAAAAAATTCGTTAAGTGCGTGTTCTTGACACGCACTAACAAGTAAAGGTCCCGAGGCCGGACCTATCGATTTCGATGAAAATTGTAGAACACTAAAGACTAAGGGACACGTATTTTTTTTATCTGCGGAAAAACGGTTTGAAGGGGTGAAATCGCCCTCCAAAAATTGGGGTAAAAATTTAATTTTTCAAATATCTCGAAAACAGTAAGAGATAGAGAAAAAGTTTAAATTGGCGATATTGCTCTTTTTTAAAGAGCTATCTATTGATATGTAATTTGTTCATATTACATCAACAGGAGTGGTTGGGGGTTAAAATTTGGGGGTTAATTTTGCAAAAAGGGGGTGAAAAATAAACAATATAAATTTTTTGTTTACAGATTTGAAATCTACGTCAAAAAATCTAATTGACCTGTTTTTGCTCAATGCCCTAATATTAAGTCTAGGGGTAGTTAACTAGAGGGTGACTCTGTCGAATAGTCGTACAATTTGGGTATTTCAAGGAGTTCTTCATGGAAAATAGCTTAAGACAATTAGAATAACGTAGAAATGAAATTCTCGAATTCAAAATTGAGTTTGAGCAACATTGGAGAGGGGGTGAGTCACCCTCTTAAATTACATACTAGTTTATATACACTAATTTTTGCTATTAACACACTGATAGTGGGTAAAATAATGTCACAATAAGTGGTTCTGAAGTTGGACTATCATATGTAAGGTCTTTATTAGGTTTGTTTTTTAATGGATATTATAGTTTTCCTTATCGAAAATTATCGATACCGAAAATTACATAACTTAACCTAAAATAACGAAACCTAATAAAAACCTTACATACGATAGTCTAACTTCAGAACGATCTATTGTGACATTATTACCCCCTGTCAGTGTGTTAAAAGATATCTGAATTGTAGATAATGTTTTAATTTTCACAGAAATTGACAACCCCCCAAAATAAATTATTAGTCAAATTGTAAAATAAACTTTTATCAAATTACATAACTATTTGTATGAAGCAAAATTAAAAAAATTAACTTACCTGAAATATTTTAAATATATCATCAGGACAGCATTTTGGAAACAAACAAATTTATATTACAGTATTCTTTGCACATTATTCCAGAAGCCATTTGCACAATGCATATAAAAACAAAACACCAGTACACCACTATAACACTGTTTTTGTAGCATATTTAAAGATTAATTTATCATACACGTTATAATCATATTAACTATATATCTTATCAAAAAATACTTTTGTTTAATTCAGCTAATTTGAAAACATAACTTTTAACCTTTAAGAGTATTACTTATGTACGTATAAATAATACAGCAATTCAATAACAGATAATATTAAAATACATAAACTCATTTGCGCGCGCATGGGTTTTGCTATTTAGTGGTGTAAAAATAAACCAAAAACGTTGTAAAAATCCAAAGTTACACCTTTATTTGTGTAATATTAAAAAAAAAACAGTAATTATACACAAATTATATAAAAATACACGAATTTTTTCATATTACACAAATAATAGTGCATATTTTCAGAGCAAGGAGTAATTTTGCTCTAAATTTAAGTTATTTTACACGTTTTTGACCCTTTTTTCTTAGAGTGTAGTATCTTAGGTTTAGAGGAAAGTGTGGTGAGTTGGAACGTGAAAATTTCGAGTAAGACATCAAGTGAAATCTGACTAATTCAGACACCACGCTGTATGACGCCAACAATTCCGTATAAAGTGCTCATTATCGAAGCGGTCTGATCTGACCTATAATATATTACGCACTATGTAATAATCGCACTATGTAGTGGTCGCTGTCGAACCTTCGGATCTGTTTGCGTAGGCAGATAGCGAGCTACAGTGGTTTATATATTGGTGTATTAGTTGTCAAAACAGTGCATCAGTTGATCATTTCGTCCTAATTCTTCATAACCATTAACGTGCTAGTATTGATCAGGAACAGTAAGAACAAAGAAAAATTCTTCTAGAATAATCACTGTTTCTTGACGTAATTAATTTTTTTGAATTATAAGAATGCCGTGCCGCGTTTTTGGAAAATATACCCGTATTCAGAGCTCAATGTATCTGAACTCGGGTATACATTCAATGTTTAAAAGCATAGTTCAATACTTGAAAATATACCCATTAAAAGCACTGAGCTCGGGTATATTTTCAAACCCAATATTTAATAAGAATAGTATGAAAAACATGCCCACTTTCAATTAATTGGTAAACAAATGGTTCAATTATGTAGTTAAGGAAAAGCAGCACTCTAACGCCGCAAAAAATTGACAATTTTAGCGAATTTTTTTTGCAAATGTGAGTGAATATGAGGGTCGAATTAAAAAGACTTTAATGAGTATCCATTTGTTCGTATAAAATTTTATAGAATAATATTAAGTATTTGCAAACTTAATAATGCCAGTGCACGTAAAAAAAATTGCAAACTATACCAACGATATTGCAATGATCAATCATTTCAAATTAAGGAAGAAAAAAAAATTATTAAAGTACATAATTGTAACTATCGTTTCAAAACTAGGATTCAAAATTTTTCGTTTTGTTTTGTTTTGTTTTCGTTGAATTTTGGTCTAAAATTTTCACAGTATATTCTCAATATGTTGTACTTTCGAATTAAATAAAAAAAAATTTTCGATTTTTTCAATCCAAATTACCAGACTACTACCTTAATTGCACCAAATATTTTTCAGCGGATTCGAATTCAAATAATATTATCCATATTTATACGCTTTTGTGCAAAACCCTTCTAAATCTGCTTCATTAATCATTATTCAATTTTAAACAAATTTTGCACGTTTAACTCACACGCTAACAATTAAAAATTAAGATAAGAAGAAGCTAAGAATTATTTCAAAAAATTGTAACGGTTTTTTTTATTTGCAACAAAGTAAGTCTTGTTTTAAATCATATGTGCATATTTTTTTTTATGAAGATAGAGTATAAATTACAGTTGAAATAAGTTTGAAAATATACCTTATTAGTAACTGTATAAGATTACCAGTGGCGTAGTGAACATAACCGGCGCCCGGGGCACGACACTTTGTTAGCGCCCCTCAGAGCCGGACCTAGCCTAAGTAGCGCCCGAGGCAGAGTCAAGAAATGGCGCCCCTGTAGAAAAAATATTGCCTTTTCTTCCCAAAAAACAAGTGACGAGCAAAAAAAACCTCACATACCTCATCTTTTTGGCGTCCCAAAGACCTGTCACCCTTTGGGGCACAATTGACACCCTTCTTTGGCGCCCCTCTACGAGTGGCGCCCGGTGCATGATAGACCCCCTTGCCCCCCATCGCTACGCCTCTGAAGATTACTCTAATTTATTGTGGGGTATATATTCAAATTCTCATAGTAGTATTCTTGTACTTGAAAATATACCCGATTTTGGCTCTGAATTGAGGTATATTTTAAAGAGTCATTTTGTTAGTTTCTGTTTTGTAAAGTATACCCCATCCTAGATCGGCCAGTGACGTCACAAGCTCTGACTTCGGGTATATTTTCAAAATACGCTGCCGTGCCTACTTCGCAGACACCAAACTGGAAATATTACCTATTATAATTCTTAAAAATATTAGATACTTGATATAAAATGGTAGAATTGATTCTCGATTATTTGATTCAATAACTGTAAGCCCATCGTAAACATTTTCTTCTATTCTAACCACAAGTATAGTTGAAAAAAAAATCTATAAGGGTTTGAAAAAAGGTGGATCATTTTATGGCTACTTTATATTCATATGTACATTTGATTTTATTGGTTCGGTTATCTAGGATTCATTTATATTTATTATTGTGTCCAGTTGAGTCTGGAACGGTCATTCCCTCTACGACATAAAAATAAATTTTGTAATAAATAAAATGGAACTATTTTGATATAGGTATGTTTATCAAAATATAGCAGACAGCCACCATTTTATGAAAATGCCATTTTATTTAAAAAAAATTTAAATGTTTTTGTATTTATTTCACCGGTATATATACCTTTTCGTTTAAAAATTATTTTTGTAATAAATTGTTTTTAAAACAGAGAAAAATGTAAATAGAACAGAGACACAGCTTTGTAGACCAACTGACTTGACGTTACTTATGTAAAAAGCAGTGGCGATCTTAGCGGAACCCAAAAATTAAAAAAAAAACCTCAAGTCATGTATTTTTGGAATTCTGAATTTTTTTATGCTCTTAATTTTGTTAGAGACATCTGTAAGAATAGCCTCTACTAAATAAGATTTTTTTCTATGAAAAGATCAAATCGCATTTAAGATCAGCCATGTCCGGTTAAGTATTCAATAGGTTGAGAATCTCTGCGATAATAAATAGAAAATAGCTACAAACTAATATATAATTCTAATTGTATATTCGTCTCTTAGAAATATAGAAGGTTTCGGTATACTCAGGCTGAATAGAAGAGAAATTTCAAGCCTAAATGCCGTAATCATCAAATAATTTTATACTTTTTTGTGTAATTTCAGATTTCTAACTTTTTTTGCTTGTCAGTTTTTTGGGGTGAGAAAATTTTTTTTAAAATATAGTATATTCCCGAAGCCCACCATTTCTCTCCACGGCCCTGCTTTTTCTAATAAATTATTTAAGCTTTTATCTTAAAACTGTCATGTAGGTATCTAAGATTTGTATTGATATTTCATTAAATTTATTGCCTTGACCGGGGTAATTGTGTACGGCTTAATGTTTTTTTTTTTTTTTTTTTTTTTTTTAAATATACTATTAAAATTTGATAACAATTCTCCAAGCACTAGTATTTTTTTTCTATTTTGAAAAAACCCTTGCAAAATTTTGTGTATCTTACCTCGACCAATCCTCAAAAAAGAAAATTTTTTTAATACATTTTTTGATAAGGTAAGGTAAGAAATAGTTAAAAGTACTTCTAACGAATCAAAAAACCAGTTATAACTGATTTTTTTATTGTTTTTAACTTTGCACGTGCAGTTGTTCCGAAACAAAAAATTTATGGGTTTTTCCCAATTTAGTTTTTCAATATTTTAAATGAAATTTCACAAAGTAAATCTCTCAAGAGTGAATTATTTTTGATTTAAATGATTAGTTAGGCTTGAGCAATATATAAAATTAAGCACAGTTATTCTTTAATAAAGGGTTGACCGGGGTAATTGTGAATGGGTTTTCATGAATTAAAATAAAAGCGTTGTTTTAAGTATTTCTTTCTACAATCTTAGTGGAAAGTAGGCTTTTGTGCTTTGTGAAGAGAGCGCAAAATGTGTATTTACCGAAGACTCTAGTTGCCGAGCAACAAATTACTACTTTAACTTACGTTATAACTGGTTTTTTGATTGCTTTTAAATTTGCACGTGCAGTTGTTCCGAAACAAAAAATTTATGGGTTTTTCCTAATTTACTTTCAATGATATTACACCCTACACATCTTCTTAGCTATAAATTCTCTTCATTTTATTTTCATCGATTATTTACTCTGATGATGGCCGAAAGGGCTGAAAACGCATTAAGTAAAAATAATAGTATTTTCGTGAAATTGACAAAGTAATTAAAACTTTAAATATTTTCAACATTTAAATCAAGTTCAGTAATATATAGGCCTTTCTAACTAGGATGTGCTTACTCGAAACGACTTACAAATTATTGCTCAAAACTGCATTTTATTCAGTTTAAAATTATGAAATCAAAACTTACACATCCAGAAAAAAAGTATTCATATAAGCTACATACTTTGCAATATAAAAAAAATTCGCGCCTACGTAAAATAAAAATCCTAAAATCGCTCCTGGATTAAAAAGTTCATTATTTCGTTATCTCCCTACACAGTTTCCTAGTGATAAATATATATTCACTTCTTAATAAAACTTTCGGATGTATTGTCATTTTCATACTTTATTACTCGATGCAATTTTCGAAAGTTATTCCTTCATACTGTTACACGTTGAACCGGAGAATAGGAGAGTACCTACACCTTTATCAAATTTCATTTACCTTCTTTCCACTTTAGTTTGTTGTGTTGTTTGCTTGGGAAAATAACTCGCGGCCAATTTACTTCATTTACATAGCTTTTTCAAAATTGTATGTAAACCCCCAAAAAATACACATAAAAAATTATTTTTCATGAAGTCTTTCTCTTTAAAGTGGTACGATATGAACGTACTTTTTAATACAATTTTGATTCGTTTAGAACGTTTGAAGTATAGCTAAAGGCTTACGTAAACAAAAAAAATGTATGTTTATTTGAGTTTTAATCTTAAAAGATTATGCGAAAAAAGAATTTCGATTTCGTTAGGAATATATTATGTAGCTGAAATATTTATCAATTTATTACTTTCTAATGAACCTTTCACAAAGTTCATTTAATTTTATTATTTCTAAGTAACTAGTCATGCAAAGTGAATATTGAATATATTTGGCGTTTTAAACAATAATTTAAAAAATTGTGAGAGTAGGGGAGAAGTAATATGAAAGGGACACGTATTGAAAGGGACAATTCAAATTCCGCGCTAAATACAAATCTTGTCAAATTAAACGTATTTGTGTTGTGTGGCAGCACCAATGCAGATATGTTTGTTGCTCACTTCAAGCTACTATCATCTAAAACATGAAAATACTGTGCTTGTAAATTTTTTTTATGTTCCAAAGTAATTTTTTTAAAATTTTTCGGAACGTTTTCTCATATATTGTAAGTATTTTTTGAAATGTTTGTAATTGCATCCAATTATTTATTCTCTCAAGTAGAGAAAAACAACAGATCATATATATTTTAAATAAAATTTTAGATTTAAAAATTAGATTTTTAATTTAGGTGTATATAGAGTTTAACATTAAGTAGAGGGTAAGGTTAATTCGTACAAAAAAATCATGTTTTTGTTATTTTTTTGTGACGACTCAGTTAAAATTTCTTTATTAAAACCGGTGATACATTAAAGTATAACATTCGAAGAATATTGTATAAAATTTTCACGAAGAAATATTAAAAAATACAGTAATGGCAGCAATTATTCGAACGTGTCTCGGAAAAAAGTAGAATTGCGGTGCCCCTCATAACTTGGTGCTGGATCATCCAAAATAAAAAAATGAAAGTTCATTCGTTAGATAATAGTTTTCCTCAGGTAACGCTGGGAGGGTTTTTCGAAATTTCAATTTTTCACTTTTTTGGAGCACTGAGAACGGAAAAACACGATTTTTACGAAAAAAATTGGCTAATTTGTTATTGTAAAATAAAAATTATTAACAAATTTGAAAAAAACTCTCCAGCGTTACCTCGTAAATTATGTACAGAAATAGTGTTCAAAATTTCAAATGGATCGGTGCTGTAATTTTGAAGTTATAAGGGGCACCGACTTTGAAAACGTGAGCTGTGGGGAAAACGCTTTAAAGCTTTGAACACTTAAAAATTCTTGTATAAAACTGATGTAGAATACTTACTGCTAAACTAAATTTTGTACCCTACACTGACAAAATATACAATACAGGTATAAATACGTTAGTACTTCCATTGAAATTTCTATAACTGGGAGAGAGAGAGATATATAGAGAGCGAAATATAGCGAGTTTTAAAATTTCTTTTGATTTATGTTGGTTTCCATAGAATGGTTTAATTTTAGGTGTCTGAAACAGGCAGAAATTAATTGATAGTTAATAATAATGAAAGCAATGTGAAGTTAATTTTATATAATTTTTGGTGAATAGAAATATTAATTTAATCCTAAGAATGATTTTTGTATGTAAAAATTAATTATATTTATTTTTTATTATTACTCTATTAAAGATAAAAACATTAATATGAGTTAGATACCGGTACTTTGGACTGATAGATCAAAAGTTCGAATCCTGAAGCCGGGTATAATTGTAAAGTTTTTTCTACCATTTCCTCGCATATGAATACTAGACATCGTGCTTTTGCACTCCCTAAATTCCGCCTTCCATGACTCTCCTTATCCTCCACTAACACTGTAAGTATCAGATAATACTTATAGTGTGTTTGACGAGGAACCACGTCTGTTATAAGTGAGGGAACGAAGCCTCAAGAAGCATGAGTTAACCCACATCGTTATTATATATTATTTATATCAATACATGATTGAAAACTCTGAATTCTCGTAAACTTATAGTTCATAATTATTTCACTTACGTACTATAACATTTCCTGATTATTCTCGAAAACCATTTGACCTACATTTACAATTTTGATATTTCATTACAAATTCAATTAAAATCAAGCTAGGAAATTTTCTTGTGCCTAAAGCTCTTTAGGACTATTTCAATCCTCCTCTTCTGTCCATTCACTCACGTCAATTATATTTAAAGTGAACATACCCGCCAGATTATAATGACTGTCTGTCTGTAGTCACACAAACACATGTGAGTGATGACGTTGTTCAAAACGTCTGTCTGTCTATTTTCTGAAAATTGTTTCAATATGAAACTGAATCGTTTAATTAGTATGCGTCACGTAAATAAATATATAAAACGTGTGAAGAATTTTCATTAAGATTTTCATAAAATTATGTTACTAGCCGACTAATTTAACTAAAATAGAACTAGGTAGAGTTACATAATACCACTCATAAGTAGCTAAATATCATTTTTAAATTAAACAGTAATATTTCTGTTTTTGAAATTATTTATTAACATGTTGACGCAGGGGCATATCCAGCCTTCAACTCCGGGAAGGGGGTCAAATTTTTATGACTTTTACGGAGGACCACTAGTGTGACTGCCTGAAAAAATGTGATTTTTAGGAATTCTTTTAAAGAAAACTACTGTATGGAATGTTTTAATATTTTAAGGATATATTCGTTGATATATAATAAATCCATGATAAAATTCTTGGATCAAAAAATTGAAAATTCAGTGAGTTTATCGCGATCTCCCAAGGCTCCAAAAAAAGGGTCCACCTACTGCTGCAGCGATAGCAACCGTCACAATGCCTAAAATCAAAGAAACCAAAAAGCCCATTAAACTAGAAGGCGTTGCCCGTGCCGTGAACCTCAATCGAAAAAAAAGTTGAAATTTAACAAAAGGGCGGAGTTTTTTAAAAAAAAGTTTCAAATTTTGCGCGAAAATTTGAAGATTTTTGTAAAAATTTCATTTTTTATTCGATCGAAAAACTGGAGGTTCGTGGCACGAAGAAACATATATAAAAGAAGCTGTAATAAAAAATCAAATCGATCGGATGATTTGTCTTTGAGTTAACTGCAGCAAATTTGAAAAATGTAGTTTTTCTTTGCCTTACCTTTTAGTTTTAATCACTGACAATTTTTACTAGAATTATTTACGATTTACTCACAATAACGGTCATAGTAAAACTAGATGAGTCGTTTAAATGTACCAGGCTCTAGCTGCTCCACAACATGCGACTGGCAGCCACGTCCAGAAACTCCCGAACTATCAACCTTCATACATTTCTCAATACCTCAAAGTTAACAATGAAAATCAGAATCCGCTCTTCAGATGGCTGTACTCAAAAACTATTTTAGATATGCACTTGAAATTTTAGTATGTTATTTTTAAAGGTATAGACTATCGAAACATGCAGGAACAATTTTTCCAATTTTTTCAAAATGTCACACTAGTGGTCCCCTTAGCACTGTAGTCTTCATTACAGATTTAACAGAGAGTGCCCAAATCTGTATGGATTTTTTTATGTGAAATCTATAGACAAATTCTATAGGTATTACAAATACAAAAGAGATTTACCATTTTGGAAAAGCTATAGTCACGAATATTAATACTAAAGAAATGGAATTAGTCGTATAATTTGAAAGGGATTCATTTTGTTAAATAACAAAATCTAGTTTTCTTTTTTCTCGATGTATATTCAATAGAGCTATAGTGTAAGAGGCTTTTCTTTAAAAAAATATTATTATTTCCTTTAAATTTTAAGGACTACTTCATGCATATTATTTTTTACGCATACATTGCATTAACTAGTAGACACAAATTCCAGTTAGGTATATATTATAAATTTTAATATATTAACCACTAAATTTGTCTATTTGAAACTTGAAAATTTGTTTGTTTACTTTTATTTGTTTGAGTTTGTTTTAACGTGATCATAAAAATATGCGACGAACACTTCAAATCGCTTTAGTTCAGGGGGATCATAGCTGGCGTGACCTACCCCTTTGGATCCGCTACTGCATTGACGACCAGAAACGCTCAAATTGGCTTGTATTGCAGTTAGTCAGATTTTACTTAACATCGTACGGCGTTCATGACCATCAACATGTTAAAATCAGTGCCAATAATGTTAAGGGCGGGGTAAGGTATTAAAATATTTTTTTTTTGTTTTTTTATTTTTTTTTAACTGAATGCATAGCATTCATCTCAAGAATATTGTCTCAAAATTTCTAGTTGATTGGAGCAAAATTGACGAAGTTATAAGTATTTTTGTTGTTACCTGGCAGATATTTCTTTCTCTCTCTCTCTCTCTCTCTCTCTCTCTATATATATATATATATATATATATATATATATATATATATATATATATATATATATATATATATATATATATATATATATATCAGTTCTATTATAGAAATTTCAATGTAAGTACAAACGTGTTTATACTTGTACTGTATATTTTGTCAGTGTAGAGTACAAAATTTAGGTTAGCAGTAAGTATTCTATATCAGTTTTATACAAGAATTTTTAAGTGTTCAAAACTTTAAAGCGTTTTCCCCACAACTCACATTTTCAAAGTCGGTGCCCCTCATAACTTCAAAACTACAGTACCGATCCTTTTGAAATTTTGAGCTCTATTTCTGTTCATAATTTACGAGGTAACTCTGGACAGTTTTTTTTTTTTTTTTTAAATTTCTTAATTTTTATTTTACAATTACAAATTAGCCGATTTTTTCGCAAAAAATCATGTTTTTCCAAGTGTTCCAAAAAAGTGAAAAATTGAAATTTCGAAAAACCCTGGCAGCGTTACCCGAGGAAAACTATTATCTAACGAATGAACTTTCATTTTTTTTTTTCGGATGGTCCAGCACCAAGTTATGAGGGGCACCGTATTTCTACTTATTTCCGAGACACTTCCGAATAATTGCTGCCATTACTGTATTTTTTAACATTTCTTCGTGAAAATTTTATACAATATTCTTCGAATGTTTTACTTTAATATACCATTGGTTTTAATAAAGATATTTTAACTGTGTCGTCACAAAAAAATAACAAAAACATGCCATTTTTGTACCAATTAACCTTACCCCCTCCTTGACATTTAAATTTAAAAGATATATTTTTATTACAAACAATAAAATATATCAAAAAATTATATGTGGTATGTATTGTTATGATTTAAAATGACAAAAACGATTGTTTGAAGTTGATATCACTTTAGAACATAAAATTTAATGTTTTATTTTATATAGCATTCGAATCCTATTCGATAGCAGTTAACGAGGATTTAGAAAATGAAATAGAAACTGCATATTAATATGCAATTATTCAATACAATAAATTATAACCTTATAACACCAGAGTTTCTTTTACTGAAATTTTTTATAAAAGCATTTTGTATATGTAGAAATTATACCGGTAATTTCACTGAACAACGGCGGTCCTATTAAAGAATCTACCATTTACTTAAAATTAGTAAATTGTTTCCATATAAATAATTCATCCTATCACTTATAATACAAAGGGTATAACCGGATAAGTATAGGTGAATCGGCCCCGGAAGCGAAATATTTTAATAACTATATTAACAGTATAGTGAGGCTGTAATTGATATTTACAATTCTGGCCGCCAAAACTGAATAGTAGTTATGCAAATAACTAAAAAAATTTAAAAAATTACAAAAATTTTTTTCTTGGTAACTACTCAACATAGGAAATTAATTCCAAATCCTTATGAAGGTAAACACTCTCAAGAATATTAGATATATTTACTAGGTGTCGTGTGTTTTGACGGCGCGTGTTCACAAAGCGAATATAATTATGGTGCAATAAAAATAAACTGACCAGATGTACAAAATATATACATTGATAATACAGGGCCGTGCCAAAAATGATAGTCATTCTGTAACTTTCAATTTGTTAACAAAATTTAAATTTTGAATGAAAATTGTAGTTTGTTATTTTACTAACTGAATAAGTAATAATTTACTTATATTTAATAGCTTTATACTGACCACGTAAATCTTAGTTGTATTTTAGCGTCTAATTTTCAAATTAGCTCGTACAGCCAGAGGAAGAGGGATTTTAAGGATTTACCTATATAACATTTATAGAGTCAGAGATTATTGCCTAGATTTGAAATATGAAATAAATTGTTGTGCATCGATTTCAAATAAAAAATATATACTTTCCCGGAAACATTCACAGGAAAAATTTATTTTTAAAGTTACCATAAACTTAATGCTATTTTCATCGGAAGTGTCCAAATTTGAAGGAAAATTGAAAAATTCGTAATGTTGCACCAAAGATTTATAATTGAAAAACTGATTTTTAGTTACTATGTACGATCTGATTTTTTTAAGTTTAAAAAATAAAGTAATCAGGTAATTATTTTATCCAAATCATACTAGTAATATATAAGTGGCTATAAAAATATTCTACTGACAATGAGATAAACCTGCGATAATCACTCATCGAGCAAAATACATATTCACCTACTATGTAAGTTATGTTGGTGAGTAGTAAACATATATTTTCAGCACAAACTACATTTGTCAAAATCAAAATAATTATATTATTACTGTATTTTTTAAGCTTAAAAAAATCGGATCGCACATAGTAACTAAAAGTCAGGTCTTGGGGGCGCCAAAAGTAGGTATGTCATTTTCTTTTTGTTAGTCACTTGGTTTTTGGGAGAAAAAAAAGTTTGAAGAACATATTTCTTTTTCTGTAGGGGCGCCATTTTTCAACGCTACCCTGGGCGTCACTTCGGCTAGGCCCGGCCCTGCCTAAGTATTACACATATTGAGATCCTGCTAAAGCGGTACCGAATTTTCGAAATTATTTCAAACTTTCCCAAAAAAATAAAGGACAAACGTAAAGCGCGTTCTTCTAAAATTTTTCTAGCTTGACTTTTGTTCAAGGAATTTATTGTTAATTTTGTGGAAGCACCTTTTGTGTGAGAGCCCTAATAGTTAAGGGTTGAAACTTGGTTAACACTTGGTCACACATAGCACTTTAACAAAACAGAGAAAAATTATACACAAGAAGGAGCTCCTTCTTTGCTTCAGGGTACCGCAAATCAACTTGGTACCGGGCCTCACTTTTGCTCGACCTGTGGCCATGCTAATTTGATTGACATATAATTTTCTGATTTAAAATAACAATTAACAATTATAGGAGGTCCTCTTTTCAAAAAATGTTCCTTTAGAACGTAATACATTATTCATTCACTTTTATCTAAAATGATTTTATTCACATTTAATATACTAAGTAGGTATATACGTAACTTTATAGTCAATGTACCTTTTTATTATTTGTTCAAAAGGGCATTATATACATGTTTTTATTTGCTATTTGTGTAAAATGTATTTTGTGCGTTTCTTATATTATATACCATACATAAAACATTGAAAGCTTTCATTATTTTTCTGTCAATATTTTGAAATGTCTAATCAATCAAGTTTTATGAAACAATTTTTTCTTTTTATTTAAATTGTGTTAGCTACTACAACTGTGTTCCCATTTTATTTTCTATTTCTGTTTGAGGCACGCACGTAGAAAGGAATAGAGAGTAAGCAAGCCACGCATAATACATTTTATGTTGTATGAATATGGTCGTTTTGCTTTTCTCTATATTATTATAATGACGATGAGATAGATAGATGTTCTGTGTACTGTTTGTTGCTTTTCAAGCATGGTATATCCTCTCGCAATGTAAATAAGGAAAAAAGTACAATGGAAGGATTAAAAAAGGAGGAATATTATAATGGGAAATAGAGTGAAATGAGCACGGAACATTTATAATGAGGAGGAAAAGTTCAAACGGTTGCATAATATTATGTTGTGTATTTATTTTGTTATTATTTATGTGATATGCATCTATTTTGCCCTAATACGTGAATTTGTGATATATTGTTAGTGATATTGTCTTCTTTTTGTTCTTTTTTTGAATTACAACAATAAAAGAAAAAATTGTTTATGGTAAAATAAATTTTAATGAGTTATTATTTTGATTTTTAAAATTCCACAATTTTGCTGAAAATCTTGAAAAGGATTAAGAAGAAAGAAATTTAAATTATTTCAACGATAAAAAACATTTATTACAATGAAATAAAGCTCAAGAAAATATACATTTTCACAGAGTACGCAGTATAAAATTTAAATGTTACATTTGTTTAAAATGAAATTATGAATTAACATTTAATCAAAAAAATGATAATAATTGTAAAAAGCCACAATGCTTAATTATTATCCATAAATTACTTTATAACAGTTTAAATCAGAAATGATGAATACAATACAAGACTATTGATGATTTGCCAAAACAAAGAAGATACAAAATACAAAATTAGAACGATACAAGAATTTTACCGTAACATTTGAAAATTAATTTTATCTAAAATGTAATTAAACTGGTTATACCAGGTAAAGTATATACAATTTATTATAAAGATTAGAAAAATTAAATTAAATTACCTGTATACACATTATAAAAGTTACGAAACACCGAGTGTGCCAGATGATGAGTCCGATAAAATAGAAATGTAAAAAAAAAATACAAAACAAATATGTGTAACCGTAGCTACAATGCGTAAAAATAAAAACGTGCTTCCGGCACGGACGCATAAATACAAATCACTAAGGTTACATAAAATGGTATAATGAATAATTTCTCACCAATTCAAAGTAGGTGTCAAAGAAAATTATTCTAACCACATATTTGAAATATTTCAAAAGAAATAAATAAAAAAATTAATATCCAAAAATAAATAATCGAAATAACCACCGAGCATTCCTATAGAAATTATAATTATATTTTTAAACAAATTTAAAAGAAATATAAGGACTACATTTCCTGAAGGGAACTGTAGCCAGTAATAGTAGTTTTAAATTTTTAAAATAAAATTTTAAAAGAAAAATAAAGTCTAAACATCCTTAAGGGAGGTGAAGACAATGATGGTTGTGAACCATTGGATTCAACGACCCGATTGAAACTCGTCGGCGACCAGATTAAATCTACTTTCAAGTAACAATATTATCTTTAAAGTAAAGTTATCCGACAATTATCGCATGCACGTAAGAATATTCTAGAAAAAGAATAAAATAGAAAAATAAGTTGTACAATTTGATTATAGGTACATATACGAGCTTTGTTAGGTTAGGTTAGGTTAGGTTAGGTTAGGTTAGATTGGATTAGATTTATGTGAATGTATTGAAATATTTACTTTACTGACCATTTAGACCAACAAAATTATACTCAACAAAATATTACAGTTACTTAATGAGTATGTTTAAAAATATTGTTATATATGAGCAGCGGTGATTTCAATTAAATAAACAAAATTTTATAGGAAATAATTAATTAAATATTAATTGAAATAACGCTACAGAATATCTTTTCATTTTAAATATAAAGCAAAAAAAAAAATGAAAATTTTAACCATGTACACAGAGAAAAAATTCCAGTAAAAATTACTGAGCTGCCTCCGGTAAACGAGTCTTAAGTGACCAGTCCGTAGGAAATTATTAAGCAAAAATATAAAAAATGCGTTTCAAACATTATTTTTTACGATTCATTTGAAAATTTTTCCTGTACACCTTAAGAATTTTTCCTATACAGCTGCGTAAAATTCGATGGGCTAGTAAAATTTCATGTGGACACCGGGAAAATTTACTTAATTTTTTGTAAAATTATACTAGACATTGAATAATTTTTACTGAGTCGCTGTGCATTTCATCCCTCTCACATATCATTGCAACCAAGCATCACACAGACATGAGAATAAATAAAACAAGCACGCAAGCGCACCGAGCATTGTCTAACACGACCAACACGATTTACAGGCATAGCAACTAAGCAGGTTTCGTTCAGTTGTTCAATAACAACCATCATGACTGGATGTTTATGAAGTGTTTGTTTGTTGTGTTTCATGAATTTTTGTTTAGTTTTTATTTTAATTCTTGTATGTTTTTTTATATGTATTGATATGTTAATTGAAATATGTTTTTATACAAATTATTGTAATGTGCTTATTGTTAAAAACTTTTATCATGTAATATGTCAAATAAAGAATTTATATATTTTTTTCCACAAATAATAAAAAACCACAAAAAATTTTTTCTATATTAATAATTTGATTTTAATGCTTACCCTTCTATCAATATCCTTTTAAACTATTTTAATTCAATTATTTATTAATAGATAAAAAAAAAAAAACCTTATTTATAAATAATACGGTAATTTTTACTGAGCTATTGGGTAATTTACAATTTTTACTATAAATTATCGTACTTTTTGCTTAACTTGTCACTTATGTCCGCATTACCAGAGAGCTCAGTAATTTTTTACCAGAAATTTCAGTAAAAATTACTGTATTTTTTTCTCAGTGTAGGTGGGAGATATCGTTTGTTCATTTAAAAAAGAATTCTATTTGATATTAATTTATAAATAAGAGGGAGACATTTCAATTAGGAAAAGTTCGAGCATCGTGAAGGTTTTTTGCAGTTTTCCTTCACAATTCCTGACCAATGTTGGCATAGTTCCTTTAAATAAATCGACTGCAGACGCACACCTTTCAAATTCTAGTCCTTCACCACTTTCTTTGTTCTCCAATAACATCCTAAAATGTGTAATTTAGAGTATCGTGAAAAAAAATTTGAAGGTATAAATAAACCGTACAAATAATGATCTTGGTGGCGTCTGGTATAAACCTGAAATTTCAAAAATGAACGTTGAACCACCTTTTTATTATTATAGTTTAATAACGGGACACTAGTTTTAGGTGTGTTATTAAACTGGCTTATAAAAATTGACAAATAAATTAAACACCCATTCTTTTATCTTAATAAGCATGAAACAAAGTTTTTTTATCCAATGAATAGGTTTTTAAAAAAATACAACCCAAAAATTTTTATTTATTAATAGGTATTTTCCTTTTACAAAATGTCGACATCTATATCCAACCAAAGAAATATTAATGACACTAGAAGTTGGGAACCGATATACATACAGACGTGTAATATGAATAATATGACATATAGAGTGACATCTAGACATCAAAGTAGGAAACATAGAATGGCTCAGTATCAGACGTAAATAAAGGATCAAAATAGTGTAGTCAACAAAAATTGCTTAATATATATATATATATATATATATATATATATATATATTAATTAAATCGGGAAACATTAAATGCGAGGTGAATTTAAATTGAAAAATAATCATTTTATAAATAATAATAATTTTTGTTGTCAGAAGTTTCTTTCAGAAATAACTTCATTAATATATGAAAAGGTGGATTCCAAAACGCGCTATAGGTCACTTTTTGCAATTTTTCAGGAAATGTAAAAAACTATCTAGGTAGGCAAATGTAGTAATCTGTTTAAATTATTTTCATGTTCTTAGATAATAGTTATTATTGATGTTATTTATTTTTCTTATTTATACATATAATTTTCAATAGATTGTATTGAAAAAAAAAAAACCTTTAAAAAGTTGGGTTGAGTTCGTTAAAATAAACCTAGTTTGTTTAAATACAGATATATTTTATTCAAGAAACATCTTAAACAGTGTATTATTAGCTATTTCATGTCTATTTCATGTGTTTGACATAACAGAAAATCTGTCTACAAGCAAATTTGGAAAAAAATACCAGCTATTATTGGAAAAAAATGCAATAGTTTACGAGTAAATTTGACTTAGAGCGTTTTGAAATAAAAATGTCACTGACTTAGCGCTTTTTTGGAAAACATTTCATTTTTCATCATTCATTGTACAGTAGACTAAGCTCATTTTGAAGGGTGGCACTACGAAAATCGTGTAGAGCTGGACTTGAACATTCTGCATCAACTAAAATCTCACATTAGACAAAAAATGACTTAGCGCCTTTTGGAATCCACCTATTCATATTATAAATGTTAAAACTGTTCGGACATATGATCGCGTTCCGGTATAGGGGCTTTTACGTTAAAGCTATTAACTATTTCATTTTTTATAGTTCTGAAGAGTCTCAAAAATCACATAATTTTACCATGTTTGTGTGTTTGTCTGTCACACCGACATAAATTCTATATCCATTGGTCTATAAACACAAAATTTGTCACATATGTGTCTGGGTGTATAGACCTCCACTAACGAAAGCAAGTTTAAAATTTCTTTGCACAGATAGCACACTCTGTGAAGTATCAATAGAAGTTTTCTATTTCATTTTCTATACTGCACGCGAATGCAGGATCTAATCGACACGGGAGAAACTAGAGAGTAGATTAATCAGTACCCTGTGTGTTGTGTGTTAGAGTAGCTATATCGAGAAAAAACTTGTTCAGGACTGTGGAAAACAGTACAAAATTATTCACGCATGGCTATTTATTTAGACATGTCACCATTGGAAAGAATATTTAATACGTTGCCACAGAGACAGTCAAGTGACTGTCAAATCAAAAAAAGAATTCATTTCTTTTTTTTAAACATAATAGACTAAGAGCTAGTAGCCAATTTTAGATGATCATTTCAACAGTCTCAAGATTATAAAGTCTGGTATACCTACACAACACTGATGTGAGTTGTTCTGACATTGGCGTGGAGGTGAGTCACTCTTGACATTCAAAAAATTCCAAATACCTAATATAGCAACATTGATATTGTGAGTTATATACATATATATATATATATATATATATATATATATATATATATATATATATATATATATAGTATCTAATAATATTTTTAATAATAAAAACTATTGCTAGAACATTTTGTCTTCACAAAATTTAAATCACTATATTGAGTTGTACTGTGAACTGGATTATACATAATAATAAAGATTTTTCCCCTAAGGACCTACAAAAGTTTTAAACTACTAAAGAGGACTATAAAAGTAGTCGAAACCGGTCTAGCGAGTATTTTATATTTTATATTTTTTGTGACTCCTTAAGGAGAAAAACTTTATTATTATGTATTCTCAAAGCTTGTAAACTTAATATTATTTCAATTTTATAATATTAATAAATAATTACCAATGCCTCGGGTAATAATAAATGACAAAAAATATTGTTAAATCAGTTAAATCTCGTATTAACTGGAACTATTTTATCCTGGTAAAAATCGTCTCGGATAATAATAAATGACAAAAGATATTGTTAAATCATTTAAATCTCGTATTAACTGGAACTATTTTATCCTGTTTGAAAGCTAGAGCAGATGTGTAAATTTCTAACTTCCCCATTTGATGACAGTTAAATTAGCCAATTAAAATTGGCCACCGGCTCTCCTTCTGCAACTTATTTAATAAAAATTATTCTAAAAATAAATAAATATTAGAATATAGAAATATTTTCATAATATGTAATAACTAACGTCTGTAGCTAATTAAATTACTTTAGGTATTTTGTATATTTAATAAAAAAATATTTATATTATTATACCTATAGCTCTTTAAATTCATATTCATGTACTACTTTTACCTTTTGTAATTTATTACAAAATGATGACGGTATATAAAATTTGCAAGCTAAAAACTGTCTCTTTGTAGAAAGTATTTTTAGAATTACTTTTTGAAAAATAAATAGAAACATTTATGAAATATATTCAAATAATAAAATAATCGTGTACGCAATTCAGTGATGATATAAGAAAAGTATCGGCTAAAATTGGTAACCAGCTCTCCTTCTACAGTTTATTTACTAGACAATTGTTCTAATAATAAATACCAAAAAATAAAAATATTTTCGTAATATATTATACATACTGGCTGGCGTCTGTAGCAAATTAAATTACTTCAGATTGTTTCTAAATTTAATAATAAAACATTTGTATTATTGTATAAAAAATTTATATTATTTTACTAGTTTTAAGGCAGTATTCTAGTCCAAGAAATTGAAAAATTCAATTTTTTTTCTTAATTTTATTTTTTGAAAGTATAGATTTTTAAAAGTATGTCTCTAATAATAAATTGAATGATTCTGAAAATTCACAGTTACTTTACAAATTTGCAAAATAAATACATTTTTCTCGAAACTACTTTTTTCAATGTTTACAATCGTCTTTAAATTTGACATGTATCTTCAGTATATGTTGCTTTATGGTCGTTGCTTTATGGTCGGAAATTTCACTTTTAACTATAGTAAAAGATTAAAAAAAAAAAAATTTTTCCAAGCCACCTCAATTTTTTAATTTTTAAAATTATTATTTTTTTTATTTATTTTTTATTTTTTTTTTTGGTTTAATTTAAATGGACACATACTCCGACATACTACGTTAACCAACACATCACTTATTTTCCATGGCCGTATTTACATCCATAGAAGTCCTTGAGTTTTCTTTTTTAAAAGCTTTTATTTAACTTGCTATGTTGGTATGTTGGTTTAGATCAAATCTTGGAATCAAAATTTAGACAGGTTCTAATTGAGCTAGAGATTTCAAATTGTGCATACGTGTCTCACCTTGATGACAATGCAATATTGTATAATTAGTTTTTCCCTAAATTGCCCCAAACCAAAATTGTTGATTTTTAGTCCTATGCAACTTTTTGAAATTTCGAATTGTCAAATATTGTCCATTGATTTTACATTGCAATTTTTTGTTTCCATAGTTATGTCTGATTAGGGTAAATTAACCGATTAAAATATACGTAAAAAAAATTACTTCTTTATCTTTTTTTTAAATTAACTGTGATCAGACTAAAGAGTAGACAATAAAATAAAGTAAAAAAAATGTTTTTTAAGAAAAAGCTTTCAAGCAATCAAGTTTGGTAAGTACTGAAAAGTAAAATAGCTACACTTATATCCAAAACAGAAATAATTAATGATAACGCCTCAAGCTTTTATAAATTATGTTGCATATTGCTTCAAACTTCACTCAGTAGTTATTTCATTTTTTTTGCCCATTTTTAAATAAAAGCTTTTTCTTAAAAAACATTTTTTTACTTTATTTTATTTCATAAGAAAATGTTTTTGTGTATTCTTAAGATATAAAGAAATAGATGGTAAAAAAATGGATGGTAAAAATATTAATAGGTTTTTATTTGTATTAAGCCCTAAAGAAGCTGAAATTATTGCTATCTGGACTAGAATACCCCCTAACATTCATAACTTATTACAAAGTGCGATGGTGGTATATAAAACTTTCGAGTTGAAATATGTTTGTTATTTGTGGTAATTATTTTTAGCATTATTTATTGAAAAGGAAATTAATTGAAACATATATACATTTAATTAAATTTACAAAATCTCTTCAAATAATAAAATAATTGTATGGGTAATTGATTGATATATGAAAAGTTTCAACACGTGTCAAGTCACATGTACCAATTATTGTCATTATATTGTTAAAATTCATGATTTACGTAAAATATATCAAAAGCCACGTGCTAAATAAAATAAATGATTTCATAATGAATTTGTTTTGATAATGTTCCAGAAGTTCGACTCTATTACTTACTTACCATACGATTTAATCTATTCCTCCTCCGAAATAAATTTAAAACAATATAGTACCATATTGTGTTTATTGTTGTCTGTTAACTTCTTTCGAACAAAAAATATTGTTCAGATTTTTTGGGACCAATCATCAGTTGGTACTTGTTGTTTATATTTAACAAATGAAAAATATTAAAGTATAACCGTCCCTTTTTAGTCGAATTTTCTCCGAAAAATTAGACTTATACAGTCTATACGATAAGAGCTGCGAGAGGCGAGAGTAGAGGCGCTATCCGTTTTCGGACCCGTAGAACACGAATATGTAGAAAAAAAAATGTCTGATATATATATATATATATATATATATATATATATATATATATATATATATATATATATATATATATATATATATATATACCCGCCACCTTTTAATTTGTGTAGGGCCCCCCTATGGAAGTTAAGAGATGAAATTTGGTAAATGGGGCTCATTTTCGAGGCACCTCATACTATCAAAGTGGGGTCAAATTTTGGGCAAATTTTTTTTCTGACCCGACTTTTAAGGGGGTGGTGGGGGGCGGAAAAGCAATAAAACTTTTCCAAACCGGTTTTAAATAATGTTTCGGTCAATTATCTACAACATATCCAAAATTCAGCTTCCTAGGATGATTTTGTGGGAGTAGAAGGGGGAAAAACGATTTTCGCTGGATCTAACAGGCCCCCAGCCCCCCAGAATTAACGTAGAGGGTTGAAATTTGGTGTGTTGATAAAGTTCATACCTAGGTTGTGCTTTTTGGAGGTTTTAATATTTTACCCCAACCCCCCTCATTTTTAAGCTACAATTTCATGCATTTTCGACGTTTTCGAAGTTTGTACCATTCGCACAGGTCACCCGAATAAACCTAGAGGGCTGAAATTTTGTATTCGGATTGAGTTAGTATCAAGGGGGTGCCTTTTGGGGGTCTCGACTTTTAACCCCTACCCCCACCATTTTTATACCCAAAAGAACATGATTTTTCTTGTTTTTTTACAGTTTCGTTCGGGTCAAAATCTCCCCAAATAAACCTAGAGGGCTGAAATTTGGTGTGCAGGTTAAGCTAATAGCCAGACACTGTTTTTTGGAGGTTTAAACTTTTAACCCTTACCCCCACGATTTTTACGCCAATATTTCCTTAATTTTTTTGCTTGTTTTCTAACACGTCTAGAGACTCCATAAGGAAACCTAGAGGGCTGAAATTTTGTACGTGTATTCAGTTAGTATCCAGCTAGTACCTTGTAGGGAGTCCACATCACTTTTCCCCCCACTTCTCCCATTTTTACATCGGAATTGAATGCTATTGTTAAATGTGTTTTAAAAGCATTATGTTTATTCTAAATACAAGTAGGCGAATAGTAATTTTAAAAAATTTAAAAAAAAGTGAACTTACTTTTATGACAAATGAAATACATACATATTAAGTAATTTAAAAATGTTATTAAAGTCACTGTTTATTTATAAATTAGGAATTTTGGATTTTTAGTATTTATAAAATAGAAATTTTGGATTTTTTTGGAAAGAAAAAATATCTTTATAAAGGCCTTCCAGTTTACTATTTAAGGTCCTTTTTTAATATTTAAAACTAAAACATAAAGGCAATTAGCGGATAAACATGGGCAGGAATGTCCTCGTACGAACTGTGTTGGTTTTTTTTCTGCTACCTGTTTTCGACACAAAATTGAAATTTACTGAGATACAGCCCTTAAATACTTAAAACCTTTTTTTAAAGCCTCGATCAGCCGAATACTCATCACCAGTTTTGAAACCAACAAAATGACAATTCGGTTGTAGACTTTCAATCACATTTCGCTTGTAGACATTCAATACCGAAGATGAAGGGGAAAATTCGACTACCGTGATGGGGCCCCGCTGCTCACGGCGTTTTATACATGTATACACATAATATAGTTATTGGGCTGCAGCTACATAGGATTGGGGGCTTCACATGTTGTCTCATAAAACAATAAAATTTTGAAAATATTTTTATCTTTTTTTTAAAAAGGGTCACTCTTATTGCATACTCTTATATACGAACTGCCAACCTACCTATATTTTGAAATAATTATTTTTCTTTTCTATTATAAGGTCTGTGACACATCGATACGTTTTACGTTATCTATTACATATAATAATACTGTAACGAGGCCGTTCTATACATGAATTAATATTTTTTGGAAATTGTACTGGTAATTGTACATATTGATTTATATATCAAAACGGCGATTTTTTTTTGTCTGTTAGTGAAATTTTGTGTGGTGATTACCTGGGTCAACATCTAAGATACTTTTTACTCCAGGAAAGTGTCTTATTCCTACAGGAAAATAAAAAAATTATTTTGAGCATATGCTCGCATTACGCCAAAACTATTGAACGGATTTTTATGAAATTTGATCTGGTGTTAACTTACTATCTGGATCAACACATACTTAAGATACATTTTATTGCGGGGAAATGTCTCTGAAAAATACAAAAACAATTTAGAGCATGTACACACATCATGTTAAAACTACTGAACGTGTTTTGATGAAATTTGGTCTATACTTATTATCTGCGTCAACATTTAAGTTAGGTACTGTTTTTATTGTAAGAAAATGTCTTAGTCCCATGGGAAAAGCTCAAATTGATTGAACAACGCGTCGGGCGAACGACGCCTTCAGTACAGCTAGTATAAAAATATTTTTGATCTTTTTTAGAAAAAATCTATCGAAGGTTGATTATCTTTCTTAACCTACTAAATATCATTTTAGGGAATGGAACTTTCGCAATCTTAAAAATTGTTCCAGTTCAAATAGAGTCTGGACCGTAAAGTCAAATTTTGTCGGCATAAAAAATTGGAATTACATTTGGGATTTCCACATATCAAATAAACGTGACGCCCTACCTAATTAATTATATACTTACACTTATAAAGAAACTTATAAACTAATCTCAGTTACCTATTTTATATTAACCCTTATTCAAATATTGGAATTTCCCAAATGTTATTCAAATTTTTAGTTACGCCTTATTTACAAATTAGTGTATTTAAAGGGACACCTTTATATCTGTTCCTGACAGTTCCATTAAATGACAAGGCTCCTGAGTCGCTAATTAGTAATTACATTAATCTGATTCAAAAAACAAAACCATGTTTCTTGTAGCACAGAGAAAATACTACGAACATTTTTACGAAATAAATTTATTTTACTACCATTTTCATGTCTTTTCTTACAGGATGCGACTCTCTGAGCTAACATTTAAGTTAATTTGGTTCACAGAAACTTCATGAATCCTGCATAGTATTTCGAATATATTTGACATATAATTATTATTATGTTATGAATTATGTAAAATTAATATTATTTAGCTTACAATTCATTTTTGGTTATCAATATCATCAAATTAAACTATACTAGTGTATTTGCTTATTTCACATTTTATTTTTTTTTTAAATAAATAAGTATATATATATATATATATATATATATATATATATATATATATATATATATATATATATATATATATATTATAAAATAGGTGGTTTGCAGTGATAGCGATGTGTCTCCAGCTTTAAAATAGCAAGAAATAGTAGTTATTTGATAATATTCATATGGGTGACATAACAATAAAATAATAAAACTGACCTTTTGCAAAAAAAGATAAAAATTTTTTCCAATTTTTCTGTTTTGTGAGACCACCTGGGGATGCTCCCAATCGTAGGTAGGTTCTACCAATAAATTATAAATAGGGTGACTCTTTGTCCTTTTCTAACTTATACGCTCTTCGAATTTATTACTCGTCAAGGGGTTACACTATTCAGGCGTGTTAAAAACTGAAATTTTTCTACGAATTTTTTTCCCACTATATAATCAGTTTATTGATTTGTGTGAATTTGACATCGATAGGGGAAGGTGGGGCATACGGGGTACCTATATTATCACATCACCTGAATACGTCAATTACAAGCAGAAATCCACGTTCGACTAATCCTCTTAATTAGAGTTAGTTGTAGGCAAACGGTGTAGTAATTTCCACCACATATCAAAAGAGCATCGTGGACGAGAAGTTACCTAGCCACGATATAGCGAGGTCGTACTGTAATACATTTATTAATAAAATACGAATATTTGATTTTTTTTATAATCTATGTAGAAATGACACTTATAAAAAAATTCTAATCTCTTTTCTTTACTACTTAGCCCACCAAGTCTGAAATTTTTACTAGGACTTTCCAAAAATAGCTTACCGCTCCCTGCCCGCCTCCGTAGACCATTCCTTTAAACCTCAATTTTATTCTTTAGCTACCTTTCTGAGCGACGTAATGGATGTAGTGACCTTTCCAAATATTTCGAAGTGCTTCGAGGTGCCTACGAAAGAAATTTGTGAAAATTTCATAGAAATTTTTCCACATACAATTCTTTTAGAATGTTATTTTTAGATATTTTCTATAACATTTATGTTGAATAAAAATAAAACCTAAAACTTTTTAGAGTAGTAACTATAATTCATTAAGAAGATAAAAATGTCTTTTTATTTTCCGAATTCTTTGTCTTTTTCCTTAATAAAATTAATAAAGTTGGTATTCCTGCTGATTTTTACCTGCTACCAAAAAATTTCTTTATGCAAAAATATTTTCTTAAATAGAGTATCATCCAAATATAATTCTTATTCATTTTAAGGGGGTATTCTGGTCTAGACGACCAAATTTTAGATGTTTTTCCACGTGTAGTAAATAAATCACCTTAAACATTTATACTATGTTTTTTTTTTTAAATATTTTTATTAACATTTAAAAGGTACAAAACAATAAAAAAAGGTAAAAATTAAAAAAAAAAGTACCGACCGGCAAAGTAGGAACTCAAAAAAAAAAGCTGCCCCCTTGTTGGCATGATTCTGGCCCCTTCTGTGATCTGGAACACAAAATTTTAGTGAATTCTGGATTAGTGAATTCTAGAGTAAGGATGCCATTTTCTTTTGACGGGAGTGATTTGAAAAAAAATTTTTTGGAAAAATGTTGTCCATGTGAAAAAAATAGTTTTTTTGTCAATTATTTTTTTAGTTTAGGAAATTTTTTAAGAATTGTAAAAAAAATTCAAAAAACCTCTCATCAAACTAATTTTAAATATATTAAGAAGCTCCGTACAAAATTTTAAAGCAGTCGGTCCACTAGAACTTGAGATATCATGTCAACCGTTTCAAAAAAAAAAAATAGTTTCGAGAAAAACATTTAATGGTGTGTTATACTTACATTTTTTTAATCAGCGATTCCTACCTCGTAGAATTTTCCTTTCTCTAAACTTTGAAAATATGCAAAAAAAAATATATATATTTTCTTGAATTTCTAAACCAGAATAACTCCTTAAAGTAAAAATAGTCTAACATTTAGTCATTCTCCAGGGTAAAATTTACAATTTTGTATTCAGTACTTTGTGTAGATTTTGTGTGTCATTTTGTTTACTTTAAGCTTTCCCTTGCATTTTTGCCCTTTTGAGACGTCTATTGCATGCGATCCATTCGTGTTTTGTAGTTTTATAGTAAAAAAATAAAAACTATCAAAAACAGTTTTTTTATAGTTCAAATAAAATTCAATAATAATGCAAATTTTCGCCTATACGAAAGAAAAATAAACAATAATTATTTATTGAATTATAAAAGGACCTAAGTACCTATATTGTAAAACTAGTTTCTTATTTTTTATGAACATTTTTAAGGTGTAATTAATATTTTATTTAATATTATTTGCATTATAAAATTTATTATAAACCCCTGATTATTAACCATATTCACTTTAGATACATTTCCCCTATATATTTTACGGCTACATTACCCAAATTTTTCATCACTGAAAAATTTAATTATATCTCGTTAGATATTATGTAGTGATAATATTGTATGTACCGCTTCTATGTGCCTACATATTATGCGTATTTTAATTTTGAAATTTTGAATAATAAAAATTACCTCATATTTAATAAATAAATATTAAATTAAATTTTGTATTAGTTACCTACTGTAAAATGAACGGAAAATTTTATATTAACTTTACATAATAACAATAATAATTTTTGCCAAAAATATTGTTCATGGAAGTGTAAATTTTTAGTGCTCCGTATCAAAATCAGCGAAATTAAACATTTATGGAATCATTTCGGTGTGCGTTCGTCTGTCACAAGCGATACTCTCTGAAACTATTCTATGTGACAATTTGAAATTGAACAAAGCGATGAAGTATGGTGGTCCAATTATAGGTGTGAAGTAGGGATGAACATCGATAAGAATTTTCTGTGATCTGGTCCACTGTTAATTGTGGCTTTGACTCCACAAGATTTCGAAGAATGCCATCATAAAAATTAACAGAACGTCCTGAACAGGGTTCATCATAAATGCTGCTTTCTCCAACTTAAAATTTTTTAAACCGTTTCTGGGCAGTCCTTACACCTGGTAGATTCACCACACGAAAATAAATAATGTATCACAGCACGTTTGTATTGATTATCTATATTCATCTTTTATGGGTACTAAAATGCGTTCGATATTTACGAAAGTTGGTGATGAACTGAATAATATGTTAGTCAAACGATGACAAGTTTCGACAGATTCAAAATTGTATTGGTTTAGTAAATGAGTCATAGTGAATTACATGCATGTTATTGATACGCACGGACTTATGGACTGACCTGACATAACGGCATTTTTTGGTCTTTTTTAGAGGGGAGGTGAGAGGGCGACGAATATTTTAAAAACATATCGCCCCACGAACCTTGTCAATAGAAGTAGCCCTCAGATAGAACTGAAAAAATTCATGAACATTAAGAATGAAGTGTAGATTGAATGAAAATTAGCGGGCCTGAATTTTGTTAGATATTTCCTTTGTTAAAAAAAGAAAGCTGATGATACAAGATGTTGTCAGTCACTGATTATGTTAATATATTATTATGTTAAAAGTGGTATTTTTGTGGATTCTTTAGAACATCAGTTCTAGAAACTACAAACAGAAATACAAAAATATTCAAAGAAATTTACAAAAAATTTTACGTAGTTTTCCGACTAAATACATATTATTCTATTAATGTATTTTTTATAATAAAAAGCGTCCCAAATAATTACCGAAAGAGAAACGGGTAGCGCACATTGATATATTCATAGTAAATATTTCTGTTTCTATCTGCTAAGCGAAGTAGGCCAAGATAAAAATGCGATCAATTTGAAACCGAGAATTATAATTTGTCTCAGGAATAAAATTTATCTATCAGAAAAATTATTTTGTCTACCCTCATGTGCTATCACATTAAATTCATAAAAACGCCGTGAGCAGCGAGGCCCCATCACGGAAGTCGAATTTTTCCCTTCATCTTCGGTATTGAATGTCTACAAGCTAAATGTGATTGAAAGTCTACAAGTGATTTGTCATTTTGGTGGTTTCAAAACTGATGATGAGTGTCCGGCTGATCGGGGCTTTAAAAAAAGGTTTTAAGTTTTTAAAGGCTGAATCTCAGTAAATTTCAATTTGGTGCCGATAGAAATTAGCAGGAAGAAAGTCAACACAATTCGTACGAGGGCATTCCTACCCATGCTTATCCGCCAATCGCCTTTGCGTTTTATTTTTGAGTATTAAAAAAGGACCTTAAATAGCAAACTGGAAGGCCTTTATGAAGATATTTTTTTTTTAAAAAAATCCAAAATTTTTATTTTATAAATAATAAAAATCTAAAATTCCTACTTTATAGATAAACATTAACTTTAATAATATTTTTAAATTACTTAATATGTATGCATTGCATTTGTTATAAAAGTAAGTTCAATTTTTTTTAAATTTTTAAATTTACTATTCTCCTACTTGTCTTATTATAGTATAAATATAAGGCATTTTAAACACATCTAGCAATACCATTGAATTCTGATGTAAAAATGGAAGAAGTGGGGGGGGGGGAAGTAATGTGGAATCCCTAAAAGATACTAATTGGATACTAACTTAATACATGTACAAAATTTCAGCCCTCTACGTTTACTCAAAGAGTCTCTAGACGTGTTAGAAAAAAGGCAAAAAAATCAAGGAAATGTTGGCATAAAAATCGTGGGGATAAGGGTTAAAAGTTGAAACCTCCAAAAAGCAGTGGCTGGCTGTTAACTTAACCTATACATAAAATTTCAGCCCTCTAGGTTTATTTGGGGAGATTTTGACCCGAACGAAACTGGTAAAAAACAAGAAAAATCATGTATAATAATGGTGGATGTAAGGGTAAACAGTTGAGACTTCCAAAAGGCACCCCCTTGATACTAACTCAATCCGAATACAAAATTTTAGCCCTCTAGGTTTTTTTGGGTGACCTGTGCTAGTGGTAAAAACTTCGGAAACGTCGAAAAATCATGAAATTGTAACTTAAAAATGAGAGGGTTGGGGGTAAAATATTAAAGCCTCCAAAAAGTACAACCTAGGTACGAACGGTATTAACACACCAAATTTCAACCCTCTGGGGGGCTGGGCGCGTGTTAGATCCAGCCAAAATTGTTTTTCCCCCCTCTACTCCCTCCAAATCATCCTAGGAAGCTGAATTTTGGATATGTTGTAGATATTTGACCGAAACATTATCTCCAATCGGTTTGGAAAATTTCTATTGTTTTGTTGCACCCCACCACCGCTTTAAAGGTTGGGTCGGATCCAAATTTGTCCAAAAATTGACCCCACTTTGCTAGTATTGTTGTGCATCGGAATGAGCCCCACTTACCAAATTTCAGCTCTTAACTTCCATAGGGGGGCCCCAGACATATTAAAAGGTAGCGGGAATATAAGTATACAGGGTGGACCATTTTAATCTATGCATCTAAATATCTCGCCCGAGGTGGCACCTATCAAATATGACCTTTAAAAAAGTTGTTAGGTACGAAGGGAAACATTAAATGCTGACCTTAAATTTGACCTTGACCTTCATTCTCAAGGTCATTTTGAGTTCAAGTCGTATTATTCAAATGGAAGGGCCTATTTTTTATTTCGAATTCTGAAAGAGCGTGAAATTTCACGTCGAAAATGCTATGAACGAATTTTTTTTAACATTTTTTTTTTATTTAATTTATTTAACAACTAGCATTTAACCGCGGCTTCGCCCGCGTGGAATATGAAATTATGGCATCTAGTTAAAACATATACAGTGTACTTTTATCACGTCGCTATTGCACGTCGAGTAGGTACTGTTACTTTTTTCTTTGGAATTTTCCCACAGTAATACAATATTTTCCCCGGGTAAAAAACAGACTATAACATTCCTTTAACAACATGCCAAGTTCAAATGAAATCAATAATTCTTTTTTATACTGTTTTAAATATATAATTTCCCACGGGAATAGGACTTTCCACGGGAGTTAGATATTTTCCCGGGATAGAAATAAGTCTGTGTCCTTTCTCATCGTCTCTGTAAACAATATGCAAAGTTTGAAATTAATCATGCTTTTTTTAATAGTCAGTTGTTATTTCATTGTTTCGTTTTAAATACATTTTCCCTCGGGAATGAGAAATTTTATCGGGATAAAAAATAACCTATGTTTATCGCTGTATATCGTCATATTCGTCTATCATCATTTTTTGTTTCATTTAAAATATATTTTTCCACAGCAATGAAATTTCCCACAGGAAATTTCCCGGGGTATAAAGTAGTTTGTGTCCCTTCTCGTCCGTTCTGTTAGCAATATACAAAGTTTGAAATCATTTATCCGTTTTTTAATAGTCAGCTGTTGTAATTTGATGCATTTTCCCTCGGGAATGAAATATTTTCCCGAGATAAAAAGTAGCCTATAACCATCTCTGGCCCGCAAGCAACGTCTGTGCAAAATTTCAAGTTGATTGGTTAAACTGTTGAGGCGTGAAAGCCAGTCAAACAAACAAACAAACTAATAAACTCACTTTCGCATTTATAATATTAGTAAGGATATAAAAAAGTTATGATGCGGAGCCAAAAATTTAACCTCTGGAGTATTTCGAGTCGATGTAAAATTTAATTTACTCTAGATTACGATTATTTTAAATGCAAAATAAAAAGTGGTTTGACTGAAGTTATTTCAAATAGAGATTGTAAAATGTCATATACCTATTTCATACATATTTTCAACATTTTCTATGACCGTTCTAGAAACCAGATCAGAGAACGCATCTATATAAACACCTTTACTTGAAATACAATAAAATTGTATTTTAGTCCACAAAAGAAACCGTAGTAAAATCCAATATTTATGTAAAATATCTAAAGTTTTAATAATAATACCTAATAAAAATATTTTTATTGATTATTTTTAATATATTGTGTTGGCACTAAAGTAATGAGACATTGTTCTTACCTTTTAAATTCGAATATTTTCATTTTTATAAACTTTTAATCAATTAAATACTCGTCATGACCATCTATGACTTCTTGCCAACATAAAGACAGGGACTGGATGCACCTGTTACCATGTACTTAGTTCTTACTCATTACTTTCGCACCAATCCAATATTATGAATACAGTATTAATTTAAACCAAAAACTCAATAAAAACTCCCTTTACTAGATTTTTTATTTAAAATTAATACTATAATAATAATAATAATAATAAAATGTAAATGTAAACAAATCAATAGAACAAAGATTGCGTATTTTATGTCTGAGAAACACACTCTTATAACAATTTTTTTTGTATGAAGGAAAGCTTACGAAAAAATTAGTTTTTCTATCTCTTTTACATGAATACTCTGATACGCTACTTACTTACTGATATTAAAAAGCGAAGGAAAAAGTATATGTACTATATTTAAATTTAATTTAAAATGCTATATTTAAGCGAGGAACAACAATTCAATAACACTTAGGCTAGGGTCACATTGGAAGCGAGTACGTACGACAAATCACTTGCGCGTACTTGTACGTACACGTCAGATTGAAAAAAATAATGCAAATTAACGAAGATGGTCACATTAGATACGAGTTATTCTTGCGCGCCCTTACGCAGTCGTCAGTGTTAAAAATTGAAACAAAAAGTTTTTTTTCGCACCAGTCGTACGTGTAGAAGATAAAGAAGATAGGCAACTTAAGTAAAAGTAATATAATTTATGAATGTTATTTGAAATTTAACGGATATTTTCATTTCTTACAATTTTTGTAGTACCAAACTACAATTTTATAGAACTGATTATTTGAAAAATTATTAATTTTCGTGTTTGAAAGGAAACCATTAGGGAACCAAAGAAAAAAGAATACTATAACAAAGAAATTTGTAGAAAACATTGGTTAGAAGTTGTGGAAGCATTAAATGTTCCTTCATTCATACGAAAATATTGAAAAACTTGTTTTTGTCTATTTTCAATTGTGGAAATAATTTCCTAAATTTACCGCCAGTAGATCTTTTTATTGTATAATTCATAAGTCCAAAAATTCCGATTCGCTTTTTTCATCTAATAATAATTAATTATATTATTATCGAGAAACAAATAATCTCTGTATATGCTAAGAGCGTGACCACTTTATCGGACGATAATAGTCTCACGACTACATCAGACAAATTAAGTCGTACGTACCCGCTTCCAATGTTAGACCTAAGCCTTACTTTCGGATTGTTTGTGCAGTGGTATATACCAATGGAATATCTTGCAATACTTTATTTTATGAAATTTCAGTGGATTGAAGTTCAGATGGCACTTTGATTTGGGATACTTTCAAAAATGGTATACGTTAAAAAGAACCAATTTTTATACAAAGTGAGATTGTTAGAAATTCCAATTTTTATAGAATTTACGTTATCTAAAGAGCACACTTAGCTCAACGTCTTTGACTCTCGAAACGAAATATTGATTTAAATATTGGACTAATCAGGGGAGTATCATAAAACCAAAGTGACTCAGTTTATCTAGTAAATTTTCCTTCTGGCTGCCCAACACAATATATAAACTTTTATACTATTAGCCATCTCTAATTTGTTTCAAAAATATTAAATACAAAGTGTTTTAAATAAAGACTCCTCATATTAAAATCATTCGTTGTTGCCGTGCAATAAAAATAAGTATATATATATATATATATATATATATATATATATATATATATATATATATATATATATATATATATATATATATATATATATATATACGACCATATTTATATATATATACGAACTAACCATATTTTGAAGAAAATAAAATGTTTATCATAAATAATTTATTGGTTTCTTTCGGAGGAAAATAGAATAAAAAGAAAATATTATATATAAACGAAAAGAAAAAATTCTAAAACTGTTCTAGCAAGGTAGAAAGCAATAGATGACTGCATACATACATAGGTACATACCTACACGTAATATAATATTATATTTATTTTTATCGATATTTAAAGGGTGAACTATTACGTAAGGTACGTAATTTAGGGATGTTATGGATATCCGTAACCAAAACTATCGGATATCTAAAATAATAATTAAATATCCGAAACCGTATCTGAAATAAAAGTTTCAGGTTTGTTTCGAATAATTACAGACAACTGTCTGTTGAAAAACTGAATTCAAATCGAAGAACATTTTCGGTGCAAATTTTTCTTTCTTTTAAGAGAAACTTCACAAAGTACATTTTTATTTTATGACAAACTTTGTGTTAGCCTAGAAAAAGATTCGTAACCTTACTAATGGGAAAAATAAAATTATACTAACACCATTTTTGTATTACATTAGAGTCTTTTTAATCAATGATAAATAATTTAATTAATGAACAAATGTCAAGTAAAAACTATGTTTCATGTTAGTGTTTGGTTGTATTAATAAGTCCAGTTAAAAGCTGAGCAGTATTTTAAAAATTAAAATTACCCTATAGTCAATGCAGTTAAACGTAAATTACTTTTACAGTCCTCTTCTTAGCGGGCGGCGTTCGAGTTAAAATTTCATATTACCTGAAATACTCGGCGCACCAAGGGGAGTTTCCACAATTTATTGACCTAATTCCGAAATTACAAATCATCTTGTCACCCTGTATATCGCATACATGCACTATATATTCAATATAGCAATGACTTTTCATGTAAATTATACGCAATATATATAAAAATCAACTCTGCACCATTGACAACGGGCGATGCCCTGGTATTCTGCCATATCAGTTATATATTATTATATAGGTATAGCAAGCGGGTACACTATGGCCAGAGACGGATTAACATAAGGGCACTTGGGGCACGTGCGCCGGGGTCTCTACAAAATTGATAATAAATTTCTTAAGAGAGTAGAATAGAACAAAATAGAAAGAATAAGTTTTTTTTGCTCGCCAATTCAATTTTTCTAAAAAATTTTAAAAATTTCGGCAAGGCCCTAGTCCAATAAGAAGTAAGAAATCTGCCGCGCGCGTATCATTTCCTATTTATTTTTGTTAGTTTGCTATGAGTGATTGTAGTGATTTCAGTTCAATTTGAAAAAATGTATTATAGAATAGCATTTGAAGATTCTACAGGAAAATGTTCATGATTGTGCAATACCCTTAAGTCATTAAAAAAATACCTAAAAAATTTTTATTTTTTAAGTATTGAGTACTCCTTCTAAAATGAAAGAAAAAATATATGATGTAGAAAAATATTTATAGATTCTACGAAAAAATTCTCGTTATTGAGTAACGTCATTAAGGTCTTAAAAAAAATTTCTCTGTTTTAATCATTCTAAGCCTTCTAAAATATTTCTTCAAATGGATCTCATAATAATAGTGACATAATAATATTTTTTTCAGCAAAATTGATCAAGCCTTTCAAAAAATAAAAATTATATTCAATATTTTAAAAAGTATTTTTTATAACTTATGGGGGAGAAGTATTAACTTGGCGGACACATTTTTGTAAGCAAAAAAGCTGTTTGCCCACTGTACTCTTCTCACATACTTTTTTGCGTGCGGAAAGTATACTTTCCGCACGCAAATTAACAATAAAACACACAAAATTTAATCAAAACACGCAAAGTCGCCTCTTAATTTTTCATTTAATAAATATTTCAAAATTATTTCTATAGGAACCACCAAATAAATAATTAAAATAATATTTCTTTCAAAAAAAAAAAAATAAAACACTCAAAAATATTATTTTAAAAAGAATTAAAAGACAGTAATAATAATGTAAAAAAAGTATGTGAAATTCGCAATAAAAAATAGCATATACAACTCGTGCAGGATTGTCGATTGCCCACTCGAGCAAATGAGCGCACTCACTACCATCGTGCGCTCAAATTTGCTCTTGTGGGCAACCGACAACTTCCCGCACTTATTGCATAATACTATATTTTTTACTTTAACGGTTTATAATATTAAGGATTGACACTTACTGAAATCACTACATTCACTCATAGTAATCTAACAAAAATAAATAGGAAATGATATGCTTGGGTCAAATTTCTTCCTTCTTATTGGACTACATCTACGATTTTCCTGATTGTCTTAGCAAGAGCCTCCACAAAAATACTGAGGGACCTCTACATGAGAAGTGCCCCGGGGCCTCCACAGAGGTAAATCCGGCCCTGACCATGGCTCTAGTAACCTAGCACAAGGATAGATGAACACAATAAATAATATTATTACATACTCCGTACCTTCGGACGAACGGACCGAGAGATATCAGTCGTAGAAAATACACATGCTATGATGATGAATGGCATTATATTTATTTTGGAAGAGCTTGTAAATTTATACTTTTATAGATATACCCACATTTTTATATATTATTATATATACATATATAGATTTTATTTTTGCCTATATTATGTGGTGTAAAATATGGCACTATAATGGCATGTAATCGCCAACGGGGCCGGGAAGGTGGAGACTTGTCATACGATTTGATAATGTGAAAAATATTTTTAAAAAATTGTAATTTATGTATTTATTTTAAAAAGACAAATGAGATTCGGCGTGCATGCTTTTTTGTTTTGTTTTCGTTTCGATTTTGTAATTTTCGAATGAAATTTGTGCTTATTTTATGTTCTTGAGTATATGATTCGAGTGGTACTTCTTTGATTACTTGCAAAGTTTGAGTGAAGGTTTCATACCAGAAGGCGTACATTATACACCAATGTATGATAAATGCAATGCACATCTGTAAAAAGAAATATTAGTTGTGTTCCAGCATCTATTCTTGGACAAGTACAAAACAAGTTACGGATTTGTTTGTGCACATGCTCGGATACAAACAAGTAACGAACTTGTTTGTAATGTACAGTGTGCTGGAACGGTTTAAATTCGTTTCTGACATTCTAGTGACTTTCACTTCAGTGCCTTGGTAAAGCCGCTGCTACACGATGCTACGAGCACCTTCCAACATTGGACGTTCGATGGTTCATCGCATCGTGTGGCCGCTGTTCGAACCTACGAGTGTCCAATGTCGAGCGTCAAACATTCGCATTTGGCCATGTCCCGCTCGATGTCGGTATTCTTGCATCGAGTCAAAGGGATGTTTCGAACGTTTGAAGGTCAATGTTGGTTGCGTTGGTTGGTTCGACTCAGCAGCTGTACGACTCGTTCATGTGAAGAGAGACAACATCAGTGTATAACATTAGAGATCACATAAGACAGATGACATCCTCGTCCACTGAATAAACGTTTGTACCAACACATTATACAAGAGAGACAACATCAGTGTATAATATTAGAGATAACATCAGACAGATAACAGCCTCGTCCACTGAATAAACGTTTGTACCAACACATCATCATTCGTATTGGATCAAACATTCGATTCACCGTGTAGCAGATACATTCGTCGCACCAACTATCGAACTTAATTGCCTCAAACGTTCGATCGAACGTTGGAAGGAACGTTCGTAGCATCGTGTAGAACCGGCTTAAACATAGTTTTATGAAGGAATACATAACAACGCATAACAACCATGACAACCACAAAAATATATTAAGATAGATAGAGATAGATAGCATGTTAGACAATTTGTGCATTCATAAGTCCACTAACAATTCTGACAGTTAGGTGCAAGTTGAAAACATGTCAAAAATGATGCTGGAACGTTGTACAGTTTGTACAAATTGTACAAAATGTTTGATTTTGTTTTTCTGGAACGGTTACGCATGTGCAAACAGTTTCCGGACTGTCAAACATGCCATGCTGGAACACAACTAGTATGATGTGAGCGCTGGGAACATAACAATTATAGGTATATTTACTGTGAAAATATTTGTTATTTTTCTCATAAGGCAGATAAAATGGGAAATTTTTCTTTACCATCACGTAACGTGTCAATCTAACGCACTGATTTCTTAAAAATACTGGGAAAATGCTGGGAAATTTCTAGGATGCTCATACGTGAAGCATTTTACGATTTCGCTCTAATTTAGAGAATAGTTGGGACTTATGTTGGATATATATTATCTCTAACTTCATCGGCTGTCGCTCAAAAAATTTTAAGATGAGTTTATTTGTCTCAATATATAATGTATCATTTCTGACATTGTTCCTTAAAAATTTTCTCAAACTTCTACCCGAGTTTTTCAAAACTAAAATGAATTCAATGATGTATTTTGCTTTTTTTAAAATTTTTGGTTTCTTAAAATAAAAATAAAAATATCCCTATGTTATGCAAGATCTGCATAACATAGTGAATTTCCAAAGACTGAACACTGGCGGATCTCATGTTACAACTTGTATCCATTTAAAACCGCTTAGCTCTCTAACAGTCCTCTAAAAGTCTTCTAAATCAGTTGAATAGTTGATTTTTGATGCTTTTTGGGTCTCCAGGGCCCTAGCGGATCTCATATAGTATAGCATATTTGTATTTAAATGAAATTAAATCTTTAAAGGTGAAAAAATTTTAAAAATCGCTTCAGTATCGTTTTATTTTTGGCACTTTGGGACCGCCGAACAATGGCAGACCTCATACAATATAACTTATATCGTTTTAAAATAGTTTAACTCTCTAACAGTGAATAAATTTTCAAAATCGGTGATGACGAGTTCTTGAAAAGTTAGTTAATTCTTATTTTGAAAAATGAAACAGATATAAATATTGTTATTTTAATGATAAAAACAATGGGTCATTTATTGTAGTTCCTTTAGAACAATGTCTTAAAATCTTTTCTTATGTAATTTTTTACGCGCTTTTCGTTGGTGTAAAAAAAATCAACAAAATTTTGAATTCTGACCAAATTTTGCAAAAACCACTAAAATTGGCGAAAACTGGCCAAAATTTTGGCTTCCAACAATCGGATATATCTGGGTGACGAACTCATTCAAGCTATTGGGACTTTTGACCTACACACCAAATTTCGTAATAATCGGAGGCTTCCTCCGTGAATGACCGTGCAGACACCTATATACATATACATATATATATATATATATATATATATATATATATATATATATATATATATATATATTTATATATTTATATATATATATATATATATATATATATATATATATATATATATGTATATATATATATAACCTCATTTTCTCATTTTAGGTTTCTCGAGGCCTCAAAACAAATTTTTGCTATAGTTCCTGGCTCAGGTCTTTTCATGGCACCCGCTGTAATAATTGTATTTAGAAAAGAAATTCACTTAAAAAATATACCTTTGATTATCCACAAAATTAAAAAAACTTTACGGTTTGTTTTTATAAAAATTCCGCAAAAATTAAATTGTCTCTTTGTAAAATTGATGACGAAGTGTTCCAGATTGTAGGTATTGCTGTTAAATTAATGACATTTTCATTATGCATATGCAAACATACAATCATTTAAACGTTTAATTAATGGCTAATATTAATTATTTATGCAAGCTTGTTACGAGTAGGAGGAAACTATGTATCACACCCATTGACAGTGTGTGTTGTTCCAAAATGTATCTATGACTCAAAATATAGGTATATGATCGACTCTTTCAAACTCTAAATTAAAATTCTGGTACTTTTAAATAAATTGACAAAAATTAATGTTTTATGTGCCTCAATTTTTACCAGTTATTCCAGTTTTAATTTTCAATTTTTTATCCAAAAACACATTACAAATTTTTACTATTTTCTATTTATTAAATCCCACAATATCGTAACTCTATGTGAATAATTATTATAAAATTCGACAAGTTAAACACAAACATACATGAAGGGTACAGGGGAAAAACGATCAGAGTCACAAAAAGTAAAGCGTTTTTAAACTTTAAAGTGTGAATCATGTATTATAGGCGCATTTTTCAACATAAAATTTTTTTGCCTGAAAACCACGCATAGGATCTGGTTCAAACTTTCGGTGGTTATTGCTAATATAGTAAGCTAGAAAACACAATGCTAGCAGAAAATAGACGGGTAGCCGTTTTCGCGAAATTTCACATCGAATTATGTATTATATATGCGCATTTTTCAGACCATATCATGGGACTATGTTCGATTTTCACGTGTAATGTTAGCACGGGATCAATATTCTGCAGACTGCCAACATAACTGCATGGATTTTGGCATTTTTTACTTTTTGTGACTCTGATCGTTTTTCCCATGTACCCTTCATATGTAGACCTATTTCAAGAAATAACTACACGATAAACACTATACCTATTTAATCACGTAAAAGGAATTATCTCACGTAATATATTGTGTTGCTCAGATAGCAAGCAGTTAATCAATTTGATAATGTACATTTAACCACTGAATGTTACGATACCTATACACTGTTATAATGCTGTTGCCTGGTCCAAGAGCTGCTGACTATTTTAATCAAAGAGGTTTGTAGCAGTTGAAGCTTTGTTTTGTATCTTAAATATGTCGACAATATGCTTAATGTATCGTATCGATTTAGAGTTAGGGTTATTTAAGGTGACGAAATAATAGTTAACATCATTATTTAATTACGATATTACGCAATCAAGTTAAAGTGTTTGACGTGAGACTTTGAAATAAGGTTATGCATTCTTACAGCTTATAATTTAAAGCAGCAATTCTCAACCTATAGTACGCGTACACCTGGGGGTACTCGGCGGATCTGTTAGGGATCGTGTATAAACGTTATTTGATAGTAGCGAATAGCAAGAAACCATATGTTTGAATTAAAACACAAAAAGTTGTAACTACGGCTTAAAAAGGGTAATGAAAAGATATAGAAGAAATTCTAAATTATGGAAACTTTAGAACCGATGCTTTTATTTAAAATGCGATTAGGTTCTGACTTTTATGATAAAATTGATCGATGTAAAGTAGGAGAAAATTTAAATACGAACTGCATTTTAAGGTATGTTTAACAGTATGTAAAATAAAACAATTTCAATACAAAAACTAAAAAAAAAATTTAACAATAAAAAAATAATTTTTCTTTTTAAAAGTATTTATTTAACTTGTAATGTTAGTTTGTTTGTTTAGATCAAATCTTCCAATCAAAATTTAGACAAGTTCTAACTGAGCTAGAGGTTTCAAATTTTGCATACGTGTATAACTTTGATGACAATACAATACTGTATAATTAGTTTTTGTCCTAAATTCCCTCAAAACTAGAATTGTTGATTTTTAGTCTTGTGCAATTTTTTTGACATTTCGAACTGTCAAATATTGTCCATTGATTTTACATTGTAATTTTTAGTTTCTATAGTTATGTTTGATTTAGGTAAAATAACCGATTAAAATATGGCTAAGAAAATTACTTCTTTAATTTTTCTTAAATTAATTGTAACCAGACTAAAAAGTAAAAAATAATTTAAAGTAAAAAAAAAAATAAGAAAAGCTTTCATTTAAAAATGGGCTAAAAAATATATATATAATTTTTGAGTAAAGTTTAAAGCAATATGCAACATACTTTATAAAAGCTTGAGACGTTTAATTAAGTTTGATAACTACTGAAAAGTAAAGTAAGGTAGTTACACTTATGTACAAAACGGAAATAATTAATGATAATGCCTCAAGTTTTGTTGCATATTGCTTCAAATTTTACTCAAAAGTTATTTTATATTTTTTAGTTGAATTAAAATGACCCCAGTAAGATTACTTATTACGGAACGATTTCTTATATCCTTAATATTTGTAATTATGTGCTTCTGTTATTTAGAATTACACTGTAGGTATATTATAGCTTCAAACAAAATTATGAAGAAATTCGTAATGAACAAAAATAAGGGCTACTTACATGGCCGGATCTAGGGGGGAGGGTAGCCCGGGCACGTGGACTGCAGGTGATCGGGGGTGGCAAAACGCCAAGACGTTGAATTTGAATTTTTTTTTGCTCGTCACTTGTTTTGTGCAGGGATTTTTGAATTTTGAAATTTGAATTTTTCTCGGGAAGGGCGCTAACAACAAAGTTTGCGGCCCCTCGTAATAATTGTGGGTCCTGCCCTGGCTACTTATAAACAAAAAACCAAATCAAGAAGTAAATGAGAGTTTGGGAACCGTTGATCGAGAGGAGCACTGTAAGATTTAAATCGATAGAAAATTTTCTGATTACATATGTTCAACAGCTCTTAGACCATGTATCTATTCTATCTGTTACAATATCTATATGTGCATTTCTGTTCCAACACACATAATATCCTAACTATGTATGGCATGAAAAGGATGGATAGATATAAGTAAATGTACATTGAACAGATGTGCCAAGATTATAATACAAAGTAAACAATTGGGGCATGTTACCAATTAATTAACTCAAGCATACATAATCAATAATAATAATATTAGTTTGTTATTATTGCTATTCATTTATTTTACCATAGTGAGAACCAAAAGTGTAATAAGAAAATTTAATTCTTTGCCATTTAAGTTTTATACAGGTCATTCAAGAGTCATGTAAGTTCAGTTGTACCTACAAAAGAAGTTATAACAAAATTTTGTTGTTAAGGATGGTGAGTCCAAATTAGAACTGAAATGTGTAAAAATTAAGTTAGGTTATTTCGTAATTAGTTTAAACTGTGTTTACGTTTAAAGAGACAATTAATTCCAATATCTTAGTTTACTTATTTATTAGAATGCAAAAATAGTCTACTTCTTTTTCTAAATTTCCAGTTTAATAGTCTGCGTCAAACACAGAACCTTATCGAAGCAGTCTACACATAAAAATCTGTCGTTCGTAAGGTGCAATGTTGTGCACCTTAGTCTGATTTAGTCTGCTACTGTTCGTCACGGGGTTCACGTCGTAACTAGTATCAATTTTTTTAAATTCACTAGTGAAGTTTAAACAGGAAAAAATATGAAGTGTGTCGTATTTAAGTGTAAAAATTCTATTCAACAAAAAAATTCTCAATATAAAGGAATATCTTTCTCACAATAAATAAATTTATTTTTAATTGTTGGTTGTTAGTTCCATAGGTCGGTCATGATTGTATATACTATATACAAATATATGCAAGACACATACATACACCATATTGCACTAACACATTAACATGTTTGTGTAGATACAATGATGTGTTTGTGTTGTATGTATCATAATCGTTTGGTAGGAGTAGCGGTGTCCACGTCATTTGCCGGAGACAGCGGACACGGTAGTTATGAAATAGAAAATTGGGATCTATGTTATATCTATGACGTCAAACTAATATAAAATTACACACCTTTCAAATCTTGGCTCCCACCACTTTCCTAGTTCTCCACTTACATCATAAAATCTATAGATAATGTAACGTATATGTTGTAATATTAATAAAAGTATACCAATTATGATGTGGGTGGGGTTTGTTATAGACATAATGTCTCGAAAATAAATTATTATCAAAATTTCTAGATTAATATAATCTATGTGAAACTAGTATAAAGCTGGGGTGATAGGGACAGTGGTTGTGAATAGGGGCGCCTACAAAGCCCATAGGGGTCAATGAAAGTACTAGAAACGAAGATTCCAAATGTAACCGACAATTAATCCTAGCAACGGGGTAAGTGGATTTTCAAAATGATAAAAAAAGAACCTACAGGAGCATAAATAAGGGAGAATAATATTTTTACTTTTTTTTCTTTTTTGTTTTAATATTAAATATTGTAAAAAAGTAAGTACAAAAATAATAAAAGTGTTAGTTATGCATAGGTACATCTACACCACTACATCAACACAATTACACCTATTTATATTTTTTTTAGTTTATTAAAAAAAGGCTAAAGATTAAATAAAGCAGCTGTCATTTACAAAAGAAAATTATGATAAAAGAAAATATAAAATATGTCTTGAAAAAAATAATTTTTTCTTATTTCAATTCTTTAAATAAGAAAATTATAGAAAAACAATTAATCCTGTTAATTCAGACAGAAAGTATTATTTTTCAAAAAGATAGGTATACTTGTCCCAAGATTATTTTGTTGATATTAGTATCAAATTCGTGAAAGTTTGCATATGTTCATATTTAAAAAAAAAAAGATTGGATGTAGGGTGAATGCGGGATAGATGCCGCACATTTTGAAAACACTTGATAATGCATTTGAAATTGACAATTGATTTGAAATTTGGTACACAATAAATGGAAACATTGTTCTTTAAAATTATTTACAAATAATTTTAAATTTTGAGTCATAAAGGATTCATAATTAACATTTTTGTAGAGCCTGCAAAGCGGCGTCTCTTCCACACCTATGGGAGATATGCCGCATCAAGAAAAGAGCGACGCCGCATAGTTCATATTACAAATTTTGCATTTTACACACATCTCCATACATGATGCATGCCATATGTAACCATTTTTGGCACTTTATAAATCTTAACCAGTCAACTTTTTTTTGTTTATGAGTACTTTTCAAAACATTCAATACGCAGGCAATCATCATTATTTTCGTTATCTTCACTAAAATGAGGGCTCTTCCTGATCCATTAATAAATCATTTATGTTTACGTGGCATAATTTACAGACCAAAAAAAATTGCATAATTGAGGTATATAAGTCTATGTTTTTAACATGTAATATGATGCGGCATCTATACCAACTTTAAATGCGGTATCTCTCCTTTTTGTTGGGATACATGCTGCATGTTGCTATAGTAAGCATACTGAGGAATTCTAACCTAAAATTTTATATAGTACTTTTAAAATATATCTAAATTAATAATAAAACTCATTTTCATTAAAACAATGAAATATACATTCTTAAATTCTAATGAATTAAATGCTTGATAAAATATTATGTTAAAAAACTTACTCTTCAATCATAAAAAGTTGGGTAATTACTAAATTAACGCACTGATCACAAATGTGCAGCAAACCATATGCAGCTTAAATAAATAACTTACTTTAAACATATAATCCATTAATAGCGCTATCTCTCAATCAACGGACGCACTATGGCTACTGCGGCGTCTCTCCCGCACTTACCCTAAGCCTGATTATTTTATAGTCTAAAAACATTTCGGTGATTACTGGAAATTTTTGTGCGAATGTGTTCTTTTGTGAGATATATAGGACGACGTTATATTGTTTTAGAATCGTCTGCCACGCTTCGTTTAATATACACCCAATTTCAAATACAATTGGCAATGAGTCATCTTTAAAGAATTAAATAATTCTTTTACTCCAAACAAATAAATCTTCTATTCTTTAAAAAAAAAAAAATTTGCAGATTTAAAGTGTAGGCAAGTGCAATAATGAAAGAGATAAGGCCAAGAAAACAGAAATTCTTTAAATTCATAAGTGATGAATCATGGTTAAATTTAAGTGAAATGGATTATAACTTCACCAAATTTCAGGTTAATTTCATTTTCTATAAGAAATTCCTCATTTTCCGTAAGGCTACGGGTAACTATTTAATTTATTATTACAATAATTTTTTTTTTAAATTTCAATGGAATTTTTTCCTTCCAAAATTCAAATTTTCATTTGCATTTCACATTTTAGAACTTCTTGAACAATTTTGGTTTCGTGTCCACCCGTTTGTGTGTTCAAAAACTTTCTAAAGCGCACAATTCTGAAACTCTTGAATAGATTTTGATAAATTTTCTGAGATTATTATGAGGCTTAGTTCCTAGATGGTCCCATATGAATTTTACCCTAGCTTTCTGTCCATAAAACGTTCTAAAATGGATAACTCTGAAACAATTCGCTCGATTTTGTTTATATTTGTAGGATTTGTGCTAGGAAAAAATTTAAATATATTGGAAGCTTTGGAAACAAGCAAAATAACACCATGACGGTCATAACCTCTAATGACAGAATGCCCAACTGATACACTATTTTGACAGGTAATACACTTTATATGGAATTGTTTACGTCATACGACGTGGTATACAAGTTAGTAAGATTAGTAAGGTCAAGTTGTTACAATCCAGACGTAATCGTTTCGAATGACTAAATTGACTGAAACAAATCTGTCCTTCTATAAACCTATTTAAGTAACCTATTCCAAATTATTTTGAATATTTCTTTAATTATGACATTTTCTTTATTATAAGAATAAAATATCTTCTTAACTTTTAATTTTTAAATTTTTTACTTTTCAAACCAGAGCGTATGCAATCCATTTTCAAATTAATTTAACTATAATAAATAAATATTTTACTTCGCAAAAATACCACTTTTATTTTGAAACTGTGACAATAAAAGTGGTATTTTTGCGAGGTAAAATATTTGTTTATTATTTGTAAATATGGAATACCATAAAGTAACGCTCAATTCTATTAATAATTTAACTATATTTTCAATATTGTAATTATTGTAATATTGCAATTTTTTACTTCAATTTTACTATGTTTTAAAACATGGGATCGTTGCTTTGTCACTTTTCACAGCAAAATCATAGAAAAACACGAGTCGACTTTCGGCTTTTACACCATCCTCAGGTGAAAAACATAACTAAAAATTGTTCATTTAGGCGAAAACTATTTATAATATAAATTGGAGTAAATAATGTATTGGAGGGGGATGTTAGAGATAGAGGCAGATATAATCACAGTAAACAAATGTAAGGGAACACCCAAGTTGACCAATTTTTGATAAAACTAAAATTTTTTTGTATCATTTGCAAAGGTACTTACAGCGAAATTTATTTTAAAAACGGTTAGGTGTAATATTATTAAAATGACTAGAGTACGTTAGGGAAAACCGGACACGTGAAACAGCGGTGAATGATAATTACCAGAAATAAAGAAAAAATATACAGGTATCTGTCTGTGTTAATTTGTCAAGATAGAGATATTTATTGATTTGCACGAAGGGTTACACCCAGCAGGTAGCTGTTTTTGTTAAACTAAAAGGTTTGTTAAATGATGTAAAATCAAAAATATTGCAAAAAGACCATTTAAATATTAATTACCAGAAATGGATAAATTTTAAAATGGGTACCTATCAACTAAACTATTCGAAAACAAAACGTGAGATGCACCGTGTTATAGATTTAATAAAGGCGATTTCTGTAAATCAATTTGGTCATTTAAGATGACGTGGTTTGGGTCTTTGTTCAATTTGTTGATTTCCAGGGCTTACTATGTTTTATTATACGATTATACTTACACATTTTTCAGGTTTGCCCACCCATCCACTGTTACTACCATTCTCCATAATAATATGAATTCAGTTTTTGATTTTCCATCTTTTTTCTTGTACGCCTACGTTTTTTCTGATTTGTTGTTCTTGGTTTTTCCATATCTTAATTGATTTTCCCATCTCTCAGTTGTCCCTGATTCATATAATATATTCTTATCGACTATCAATTTCGCTATACAAGCACATTACGAATACAAGCAAAATTTGTCCAGTTTTATTGGTTTCAACTATGGCTTTCATCATAAAGTTGTAGCAACCTAATATTATCCTTAATACATTGGTATTCATATTTTTCAAACAAGAATACTTATTGAATACTTATTGTACCATAGTATAGTTTCAACATTTTCAATTTAAAATGATATCTTACAGTATACCGTAAAATGGAAGTACTTTGTTCCACTTTAGAAGCTTTTTTCAAAACAGTCTTTCAAAAAATACAATTTATGAGAAATTACTTATATTAAAAAAAGTCTTAAAACCCACGACGAAGAGTCTAAAAAGTTACAAATAAAAATTCCTGCAATTGCTTATTTTTAATTCCATTATAATGTAGAGTACCTAAGCTAATTTTCATTCGTCGTGTGTGACATGTCTTGCCGTGTATTTTGTAGTTTAATGTCACACACGACGAATGAAAATTAGCTTAGGTACTCTACATTATAATAAAATTTAAAATATGGAATTGCCGGAATTTTTATTTGTAACTTTTTAGATTCTTCATCGTTAGTTTTTAAAACATTTTTATTTGAAACTTTTTAGAGCTTTCTATTGTGAGTTTTTAAAAGATTTTTATTTTAAATCCATGTTTAAAGAAAAAGAATTTTATTGTACGGAACACTATTTGCGCAAGTACAACTTACACTTGATCCTTTTTTATAAAAGCGAAGAACCATCTCGTAAACTTACCAACCTTCAAAGTGCCTTGTCAAAATTTTTCAATTTACTTTTGTCCTGGAAATCCTAGAGTATCCTGGAAATCCTGAAATATCCTAGAAATAACTATACCAATGTTCAAAACTGATTAAGAAAAATCCCGCAAAATCATCAGCATTTAAAATGGTTTTCTAAAATTTTTTATTTCTTTTTTTTATTCTGGAGTTTCTAGAATATCCTGGAAATGGCTAAACCAATTTTCATCAAACCAGTCTAAGAACCATCTCTGGAATACCCGCTCTTAAATAAAAAAAACCGCGTTAAAACTGATTGAGGCGTTTTGGAGATAAATGGCAACAGACACTCACACACACACATATCTCTTAGCTCAAACGTGTATATACCTGCACCGTTCCGTCGTGGGTAAAAATGGTTTTGATATTTTCTTATACAGTCAGAAAACAGGTACAGTCAAAAAATCTAAAATTATACCTATCCCTTTTATTTAAGTCTAAATATTTTTTATTAATTTTTAAAAGTGTTGCAAACTATACCATAGGAGCGAATTACTTTGGACCACTTGAAACATTAATTTATTTTAAACCAAGAAAAATAATTCAAATTTTTTTAGTTCAATAAATTGTATTTAACGCAGTAAAATTTCGGTAACATGAGTAATAAAAAAAAAAAAAACTGAAGAAACTGAAGCTAGAAAGTTTAAGAAAAATGTGGGACCATAAACATGTAAAAAAATGTAATAATATTTGTTACAAAAACTTTTAAAACCAAGACAATTATTACTTAGAATTTAGATGTTACAACTCAAGAGATACTCGTAACTAATTTATCTGCAAAATATACCAAATTTATCTTCATACAATGCCTTCTTTTAATAGAAAACCGCATTTTGTTGTATAATAATTATAGAAAAACTAAAAATCTAAAGATTTACTTTGCAAACGCAATCAAAACTGGTGGAATATTCATTCTCATAAGAGTTGTGACAAGGGATACTACCGACCGGAAAATATCAAAACTATTCGGACATAATTATTTGTTTGTTCGCTAGATGGTCTTCAATCTTTTCTCAACAATGATATAAAGTTACCTCACTAGAAACAAAGAAAGACCGTTTTACGGTATCTATAGCAGATATGATAAAAATATAACGTGCAACTGATCACAGTTATTGATCCTAGTAAAATGCTTAATTAATAAAGTTGTATTCACACGTGAGAGTATGCTTTTTTCAAATTGGGTTCACTATAAAATTTTTCAAGGGTTCTCCATATCTATAGATTTACATATATATGTGTCAATTCTATTATAAAGTATACTGTTGATCAAATTAATATTGATCAAAAAGTATTAGACAGTAATAAATGACTTTCTGTCACTACCGAAGACTATTATATAAACTTTCTTTATGTATTTAGCAGGTTTGGATATAAGGGGGGGGGGCAACCGGGGCCCCTGCCCCGGGTGTCAGTTTCAGGGGTCGCCAAAATCATACTAAGTCGGTCTATATCAAATGGTCTAAAAAAAGTTGGTTGCTCGACCATTTTAGAAATAATTTAAATTCTTGCAGTTGTCTCTATATTATATTTGAAGTATGTATTGAGGGCAATTCTTAAAAAAATTATCTTAAACCGTTTAAGCGTGGGAGCAACTTTTGTTTTACAATTTGCGCTGTTTTTTTGTGTTTGTAGCCAAAAGGTTGAAATAAAAACCATTTTAAAGGTAATAAATGTCTCTTTATTTTAAGTGATGTCCATATTAAATCTATTTTCGTCCCTTCCATAAGAAAACTTTACCTAAAGTTGGATATCAAAATTTAGCAAAATTCACTTTTTGAATTTTTTTTTTTTCTTATAGAAGAAATGTTTTAAGCCTCTTAATATTTCTTATGAGAATAGCTGTATACGGGTAGGTACAACTACCCATTATGAAACAAATACAGACTATTTACAAAATTGTGAAACTTGTATCCTTTAATTTTTACAAACTTCCTTTCCAAATTTTGGAATTTTGCGCCCCTGGATCTCTGATGCGGCTGGTGATAAAAATTTGAAATTTGCACAACTTGTAGTGCTTTCGGAGTAGATTTATTAAAATAAAAACTCAACTTGTACCTATATTGATCCTTTACAAAAACTCTCAGTTGTTATCATTGCGCAACGGGAAAAATTTTATGTCAAACGGTGGAGCGGGGGGCGCCATTTTTAAGTTTCTGCCCCGGTTCTAAAAAACTGTCGATCCGGGGCTGGACTATTTAGTAATTTTCGGGCTAAATGCAGTCGTCTACGATTAGACTGAAATTAAAACTGAAAATTATAAAACCACTATATGGAACAATATTAAGGTGTTTACTGCATAGAATGAGAGTCTATAGCAGCGATTTTCAAAATGTGTTCCGCGGAGTCCTGTTGTTTGGCAAAGAATCATTAAGTATTCCGTGAAAAAATGGAAAATTAAGGTGATTTTTTAACGCCATTTTTAGACACCAGTTCTTTTTTTTTCAAATTTTAAAGACGCTTTGGAGTTGATGCTAATTTTTAAATACATTCTACCACAGAAAATGGACGTTTTAAAACTAAAAGCTTGGTTTTATTCAATACTGTACCATGGTGGGAAACACGCAGTCTAAAAATCCTAATTTCGACTAAAGGGGAGCAAATAAAACCTCGGAACTGGGCGAGTCAAGCACAATGATGAAATGAAATATTAAAATCAGGATTAATGTACTTAACTTTCAGCTGGTGGCTGGCTTCGCAGATCGTTAACCATAGCATAGAAAGAATCCTGACTCGTCCTATCAAAAGTCTTCTCAGAATTTCGTCTATCCCCAGAAAATACTTACGAGGGATTTTCTGGTTTTAACATCATCTGAGAATTATTTCAAAGACATTTAAATGAAGCCATAATTTTTCTAAACTCTACTAAACGTAATATTTCAAATAATTTTACCCACAACTACAGTATTTATTTATGTATCTGTAGAAGATACTTCATTACAAATATGTTTTCACAGTTCACTGATAACTAACTATAGGTGGTGCAAGTATCAAGTGGTAGTAATACCTCCTCCCTCACTGTTTCCCTCTTTATTTTCGGTCTCTGATATATAAATTACCTAAATAGAGAAAAATTTGCCAAGTACGTCTTGGAAACGCATCAGGCCAGGGTTTCACAGTACATTTTCTATGATTTATTATAAAAAATAGATTAATACATTCGACAGTGTAATTAGTTTCAAATGTTATCCTACTTCGTTTACGAAAAAGCTTTAAGTTTTATGTTGTTCTTTAAGAGATATAGGAAAATAAATAATTAGGAATCTGATCCTTAAGTAGCACATGCCCAAGCATCGATCCCTCTAACCTAGTGGTAAGGCCCTTGAGTAGTTATCAAGAATCCTGGGTTCAAGTCCCAGCCGATTCAGATTTATTTTTTGACTATTGTAATTTTTAAAGTTACTAATCGAAATTAGTCGAAATAATTTTTAATTGAGTGTTAGTATAGTGCTAATATCTATAATTTTTTTAGATTTTTTTTTTAGCAAAAGTCTAGAAGTTACGAGTAGGCGATAAATGACCACTTTGAAGTCCAGTATTTCGAAAACGACACCTCAAAATGAAAAATGGTAAAAGAACTCCAGTTTTTTGCCTAATAATTGAGACCTACATCTGTGTACCATATACATACACGGAGAGAAAATTCATATAAAAATTACTGTGCTCAGCACTACAATCGACGTGTAAAAGGCGAACATATTCAATTTTGTACGGTAAAAATATAAAAATTATAATTAATCATAGAAAATTTAAAGGATAGAATATTGTTTCCGTAATATTAGCTCCGTAAAATTTGTAAAACAGCACAGTAAAAAGTTCCATTGCCGACAAAAAAATATTTTTTAATTGTTTTTCTCACAAAGATTACCATGCTGTATTATAATATTTGAAATGCTATCTGCTAATAGTAGAAAGAAAAAAAGAGAAAGAAGGTTGTGTGTGTTGTGAACGTTGTTGAAATGTACCTTACTCATAGCAATTCACATAGCCAACCATAGGTTTGGACGACCAACTTGGTCGGACGGGTCGTACCAAGCACCTTGATCCATTAGACTGTCTTACAAGCAGCAAACAGTATTCATTACACTGTGTTAGAGGACGGGGATGTCACCGTTTAATTCATCATTTTGTTACTTATATTGTTGGCAATCATTTTTGTATGCATTTTTTACAGGTACCGCCCAAGCAACATAAGGTTGCGGGTCAGATGCGCAAATGAAAGAGTACGACAACAAAAATTAAACTATAACATATTATATGCATAAGAGTGTGATAAAAGTTGTGTTAGCACATTAAATTTTACCATGCCAGCACATATTTTTTATTTTGGTCGTCGATCGCGCACACATTATAAGAGAGCATGGTAATTTTTCTGAAATTTTATCTACAAAAATTATATGATTTTTCTCTCCGTATAGAAAATATTTATAGATTGTTAGAACAACTATGGACTTCATAACCCTCAAAACGCTTAACACACATATTTTCATTTGGCGTTCTCTATTGGGAAGCTCCATCATACGTTGAATTGGTTTTTACTACATTGAACGGAAATCCCATATGGAATTTTTTACACATACACGGAAAGTGAAGTGCAGTAAAGCGTACGTTTTAAATTCACATACGAGAGATAAACTTTAAAAAACAGAACGGAGCTAACTGTAATAATTATATGGTGAAGAGAGTAAACTACTTATTTTATGTTTTATTTTTAATCAAAAGTTTGTCACGTACATCACAAATAGATGACTCAAGTCGATGTTGCATCAGTGGATATAACATGTTATAGTTATTTCTATCTGTCTCTTTTGATAGAATTTTAAGCTTTTTATATGCATATATGCATATGCATAAATGTGTATGTCGCCGTGGAATTATAAAATCAGCCAGATTACAAAATAGCTAGACAAAACATCGAAACCTCATTTTCGGGAAAAAAGGTTATGGAATTGGAATTGGAATCGGAAGCAGACCCGGATCTAAGGGGGGAAAACCAGAGCCCATGCCCCGGGCGTCAGTTTCAGGGGGCGCCAAAATCATACTAGGTCGGTCTATATCAAATGGTCTAAAAAAAAGTTGGTTGCTTGACCATTTTAGAAAAAATTAATATTCCTCCAGTTGTTTCTATTATATTTGAAGTATTGAGAACAATTCTTAAAAAAAATTTATTTTGAACCGTTTAAGCGTGGTAGTCATGTTTGTTTTCCAATTTGCGCTAATTTTTGTATTTGTAGCCATTTATGCCAATGCACGTATTTCATAAACAGTTCATCCAAAAAGGTTGAAGTAGAAATCATTTTAAAGGTAATAAATATCTCTTTATTTTAAGTGATATCTATATTTAACCTATTTTCGTCCCTTACATAAGAAAACTTTACCTAAAGTTAGATATCAAAATTTAGAAAAAATTCACTTTTTGAACATTTTTTTTTTATAGAAGGGATGTTTTAAACCTCGCTTAGTATTTTTTATGAGAATAGCTATACGGGTACAACTATCCATTATGAAACAAATTCACGCTATTTCAATTGTGAAACTTGTATCCTTTAATTTTTACAAACTTCCGAAAACTGACTTCCAAATTTTGGAATTTTGCGTATCTCTTATTGGGATGGTGATAAAGATTTGAAATTTGCAAAACTTGTGGTGCTTTTGGAGTAGATTTATTAAAATAAAATATCAACTTGTACCGCTATTGAACTTTTACTAAACCCTCAATTTTTATCATTGCCGCAACGGGAAAAATTGGAGTTTTATAAAGGACTTATATAGTTATGAGTTTTTTTGACAATTTATGTCAAACGTTGGAAGGGGGCGCCATTTTCAAGTTTCTGCCCCGGTTCTAAAAAATAGTAGATCCGGGGCTGACTGGAATTATTAAATTACTCTCTGCCCAAAAACGAGTATTACAATTATATTTTCAAAATATACCCGAACAACTACTAAATCTGTACTTAGCCGTTATACAAAACCACGTCGTTTTGTAAAATGGCTAGGTATTTTGTAATCTGACTGATTCTACCGTCTGGCGGCGACATGCATAAAGATAAATTTATGAATTTTTTCCATATCTGTTATTTTTTAACCTGTATGCGTAATGAGTTAGAGTAATAACAGAGTTGCATGAGAATAATCAACAAGTCATCAGGCATAAATTGTATTTGCGCAAATGGTATTCCATAGTGTTAGTTGTTGGATATTATAGATTCGATGTAATAGCATACGCTATACGAGCATATCGCGCGTACTCTTTCTATACCTCGTATATCAAAAACTGCATGTTTTAGGACACACAAAAAAAATTAAATATTGTATTTTATATATATACTTATTTATATATATTTATATATGTAGGTAGCCAACATCAAAGGGTGTCATTAGCATAAATCTTAAGTTCATAATGATGAAAACACAGATTTAAATACGTTTTTTTGTGTCTCCAAAAATTGGGACTTTTCAGATACGAGGTATAGAAAGAGTACGAGCGATATGTTATGGCATACATATAAGCAATAATTCTCGATTTCAAAAGGATCGTCTCAGCCTGTTTACGATCAACTGAAAGAAACAAAGAAATTTACTAAATTTATCAATACTTATTAGCGCAACTATTTATTATAGAACATGTGAAATATTATATTGGATAATATTTTAACTCAGAAATTTACTTAAAATTTTTTGTCATTTTCTTTGAATATTTAGGATTTTTATTTTTATAGATAGGCTATTATTCAACAAGCTAGTAATGATAGCTATTACTCACGAAGATGAAATTGCGACACGAGCCGAGCTTGCGAGGCGAGTGTCGTAATGCATCTGAGTGAGTAATAGCCATTGCAAGCGAGTAGAATACGATACTTTTTCAAGTAGAGTACGATTTTTTTCCTTTTTGATTTAAATAAAATTGAATATCTATAAATTTTAAATCAAATTTTTAATCTATTTCTAATTTCATTAAATGATTGTATAATATGTACATATAAAGCGCTCAAAACAAAATATATACTACTTTGTTTACTTGAACGTTACTACGCAATATATATTAAATTAAAACTTGATACATACATTAGCCACAAAACAATCGCAAAGATATTGAATAATGGTTAATACTGTGATTTCATTGGTCAAAAAGGTATTGAGTAATGGTCATTCCTCCACACCTTTGGATAATGCCTAACATTCTCAACAAATAATGAGTGTGTTCTTCAACAGGAGTAGAAAAACATTATTACTATTAATTTAATATAATATTTCACGTCTATATAATCATAATATGCGAGCGACCTAACCTTAATTTTTAACAAAAAGTGACCATACGAGCGTGCTAGCGGCTGATTTTTTTAATCGATTCAAAATTTAAGAAGGATAATTTAAATCGTGTGTATCAAGTCCCACAAGAATATCGTAGTTTTTTTACTTATACCGTGGAAAAAAAAGGACGGATTTTCACAACGAAAAAAATGGTATAAAACATTTCATTGGTCATTTCATTGAAGGTAAACAAGATAAAAACGAAACAGAAATTCGTATTAGCAAATTTAACTGATTTAAAAACCATAGTAATAGTGTATTAAATAATAATATGAATTATGTAGGTACACTATAATAATTTATTTTATTCCTTAAATTATCTTACCAGATTACACTTGAGTTTTATATTTTTTCTGAATAAATTTGTGTTTTCTACAACTCAAATTTCTTGTCTAAAGGCAATGTAACTCGAAGAACTGTCAACCCAAAAACACTTTAGCTTCGCTGTCGCCCTGCTGTTAGTTCACAGTTCTTCTCGTTAAATTGCTAGGCAACAAATTTTCGTTAGAAAAACCCAAATTTATTCGAAAAAATGTAAACCTCTCATGTACCTAATATTAAGTGAATGTGAAACTCTAATACTATTTTTTTTAATTAAATGCCGTTCTACTATACTTTTTTTTTTAAAAAGAGGGAAAACTATTGGCAATATGATATTTTAGAATGAATACGTTGACTTAAAACAAAAATACTTATAAGAATACTTGTCAAAGTTATTTATGTTAATCAATTTTTATCATTGGAGCCGTGGTTTAATCAAAAACGCTCATGGATACTGTTTCAATTTCTAAACATCTCTTTAAGGGTAAGTCGATCGCCTATTATACTGTGCTATTTTAAGATTTTATTTGATTTAGTTAAAGCTAAAATTGATTAATACTAGACAGGTTTACTTTGTGAAAATCCATATTAAAATATGGGATCGTTGCTTTGTCACTTTTCACAGCAAAAACATAGAAAAACACGAGTCGACTTTCGGCTTTTACACCATCCTCAGCTGAAAAAAATAACTAAAAATTGTTCTTTTAGGCGTTTAGGCGTTCTTTTAGGCGTTTTGTTCTTTACTCCAATTTATACTATAAATAGTTTTCGCCTAAAAGAACAATTTTTAGTTATGTTTTTCACCTGAGGATGGTGTAAAAGCCGAAAGTCGACTCGTGTTTTTCTATGTTTTTGCTGTGAAAAGTGACAAAGCAACGATCCCATCTTCTAAAATTGATTTTATTCAAGAGATATTCGTTCACCCTGACCTCAATTATAATAACTTGACACAATAATAAATTTCACTCGAAGATAGTGGGGAGAAGGTACATATTTTTATTTTAATATCTTTGTTTCACTAACTTATTTATACAGTGAAAACCAATACCCAAAATACCACAACATCTTCCAATACTCTGGCGATAACAATTCAATATTGAATTTTTTACATTCCTTCTACTGACTGCCGCTGTTTGCTACGTTCCTGGTAAAGAAAGATATATTTATGTTATGAGATATATTTATACGTATTATGTAAATTCTGCATTATACCATTACCATAACCATTAAGAGTATATCAATTTTATATTTTCCACCCCACGTACCAAGATATATATATATATATATATATATATATATATATATATATATATATATATATATATATTTAGAACAAAAGATATTTTTAGGGATAAAACTTTTTTCGGAAAGAAAAAAAAATATACAGAACCATTTACGCAAGTATACCTACTCTGTGTCTCTGTGTAAGGGAAATTTGGTTACAGTAAAATTTTTATTATTAACTAATAACTATTTGTCCATTCTATTGTTGCCACATGGCTTAAGCGTATTTCAATTGTATTTTACATAAAAGCGTATTTGCTGAAATCACACTTTCCAAATGCAAATTGGCAACAGGACACCCAAATTTAATTAAAATACGGACAGATATGTCTTGATTTTTCATTGAATAAATATTTTATTATTATTTCTATAGAAACCACTAACAAAGTACCTAATTTAAAAAAAAATATTTAATTTAAAAAAACACAAGCACTTAAAAATATTATTTTAAAAAATAATAAAAAGATAGTAATGATAAAAAAAAATAATAAATAATAATATGTGCAGCTCGTGCAGGATTGTCAATTGCCCAATCGAGCAAAATGAGCGCACTCACTTCGACCGTGCGCTCAACTTCGCTCTAGTGGGCAATCGATAAATTTCCGCACTTATTCTATAATATATTATTATCTATTGAAAATTAGCTATTTAAAACTAAAAACTTATAGGTACTTCATGCACAACTTATTTAAAACAAGCCAGCAGTTTTTAATGATTATGTGTCCCATTTTGGTTGATTTACCCTATGTTGCATCAACATTAATATTTTTACATCTTCACATGAACATTTTTCTGTTTGAGATGAATACATTTTGTAAAGTAGTTTCTGAAAAGTTTCTCGCTAGAATATAGAAAAGTAAAAACTTTTTATATAGATAAATACGTTCATAATTATATGAACGTGTGTGTTTGTGTGTATGTTGATGTGTGTGTAAAAGTGTGATGCAAATATTACTATTCGAGACGTAACTGTATATTATGCATAAAAAATATTGAAAAATATCTGAACTTGCGATAAAATATGCACCATTTTTGTCGAAATATCCAGGAGTAAATGAAAAAATAGGGTCGATTTAATGATAATTATGATCTTTTAATAATAGTCAGTTCTGCATAATCCATGATTTTTTGCAACAGATTTTCGGCTGTTTTTTCGAAAACAAAAATATATATATTGAAATACCTATACCTGAAATTTTATATTTAGACAATTACGTCACAAATTAGTTCAACCCTTCAAAATGACGTCATATAGATTTTAAACCAATAACTGAATACAAAATTTTTAATACTCCTTAAAAATACTCCTTCTCGATTTAACATTAGGAGTTAGAAAGAGATAATATAATAATATAATCAAACCTAATTAAACAAAAACAACTGAAATATTAATGATAATAATATAAAGAGGCGACTTACGTCGTTACCTATTTGTAACCACACTCCAGAAGAAGACGTAATTATAATGAGTTGTCTGTCAAATGTTACTCTTAATAAGATTTTCAAATTTGTTTAACTTGTACAGTAAGGCTCAACGTAATGGCAAACTAGTAATTAGATTTTACCGTGCAAATGGTTTAAATAGTTATAAATTATAGCTATTTAATAACAAACAAATCAACCAAACTTTTCAATCTTATACCTAAACTTTTTCTATCAATAACAACTCACTCATATTTTATTTTAAAAATGCCTATTTTTTTACCTTATCGTACTTTTTAACTTGACCTAGTAGTGTACTTTTAAACAGTTTTAGAAATCAGTTTACTTATTGCAATTCAAATGTTTGATGAATTTCTGCAAGGAAAATTCAGCTACTACACCATATCTCACCAGGTCACCATAAAAAACGCTTTTATATTCTCCAGCCGCCATATTGAAATCTCTGTTGTGTGAGGACAATTTTGCCACGCATATTTGAAAAATAGAGTCCATAACCTTTAATTTGAGATATTGCAGATCTATTTTAAGCAACATCAATTTTTGACAGCAGGGTGTTCCGTTCGGAAAGAATGTCCTATATATATATATATATATATATATATATATATATATATATATATATATATATATATTAGGTCGCAAAAACCGGGGGGAGGGGCAAGGCATCCAGACTCCCCGAAAATTACCTAAATTTTCCTTCCATTTATTTTATTCATATTAAGCTGTTTACTGGTATTTTTTTTGAAAATCGAATTTTCGGAGACGACATTTTACGATAATATTTTACAATGTTATCGGAGAATTGCGTTATTAAAAAGTTGGATTGTTTTAATTTTTAGTTGGACCTCTCGGTAGATTTGTAGTTGTTGCGCCGCTATATTATATATATATATATATATATATATATATATATATATATATATATATATATATATATATATATATATATATATATATATAAATTTTGGTGAATCGGCATCATTTTCGGATTGTGGCAACCTCCAAATAAAATTCTATCATAGTCCCAAGCTCAAGTCTTACCATGACAGTGACAGTAGTAGCTGAATTTTCTTTTCAGTCGGAAATTCATTCAGACAATTGAAGATAGGAAGTAATGAAATAAAAATTTGAAATATATTTAGAAATACACTACCAGCTCAAGTAAGAAAGTAGCATTATCTGATTAGCATTATCTGATTTCGGCCCAGCGGCTTTTTCGGCTATTCTTTTTCACGAATATTGCTCATGGTGAGTAATTTTCGAAAATATAGGTTTTAGACCTGTACCCCCTATATTGTCAGAGATATGGGGGTAACAACCCTTAAATTTAAAAGTGTTTTTCCTCAAAACTATTGAAGATAATTAGATGAAATTAATAAAGAATGTTGACACAAAGTAACTTTATATTATATAATTTTTTTACATTCGTATGACGTTATTTACTAGATTAAAATAATAATTGAATTTTTGAGGATGCATGTTTTACATCAACTCCTTGAGTGACACCTACCAAAAAAATATATGTTATTTCGCTCTAACGTAGTTATCGTGTGTAGAAATTTCAGCAAGGTCAGATTGGTGGAAGGTGTATTAAAAAAATAATTTAGGTTAAGTAACAATAAGACACCCCCTCGAAAAAAATCAGGGTTGTGATATGGGTGAGTGACTATCGTATTTCTTTGCATTTTTCGACTCTGAGTGCGAATCTGGGATCAAGAAAATTCTTATACCCCTAAAATTTTGTACAGAGCCACAAATATCCCTTAAGTAGGTGTAAAGTTATGAACATCAATATCATTATTACAGAAAGGAATATAAATAGGCATTTTACAATCCTCGTGCCCTTGGATTATTGCCAAGGGCTCCACCAAGGTGATTTTAATGGATAGTATCATCATTCTAGAATTTGAATTGACCCATGTCTTTAAACTTTAAATAATTTATTTTGCTATCTTCTAGTAAAAATACTCATTCTAAAAATTCATCATTAAAAAGCATTACTAAAGTTAAAGGCACTATATTGATTGGTGAGCCGGATTAAAAACAACAGATGGGTCAGGTCTGGCCCAGCGACCGTAGTTTTCTGACGTCTGGTTTAGAAGATTAATGGAAAAATTAATTTATTTTGTTATTAGACCTTGTACTAACGAAAACTGAAAGGGATTCAAAAAAATCATTTCATAAATAAAAGTTAATTGACCTTAATTCTTAAGGCATACAAAGTTTAATTACCATATTTGATAAAGATAATATTGTTAGTAACCCTTCCTTTATCACTGGAAAGCTTTAATATTAAAAGTCCACAAAATCAAATATGGCAGTTCATATTACTTATTGTAATAGACCGTGGTTTTGGAAAAGAGACATCAACGCCGATTTATATATGAATTTTATAATACGGGAAAGGTTAAACTTATCATTAAACGGATGCGTATGAAATAATAAGGCCCTTAAAACCCCCAGAAAATTAAATTTATTTCCAAAAACTTTTAAAAAACAATAAATTCCAAGTGCATGTCTTTGTTTCTTACAAAATGCAGTACATTACAAATCTATAAATACATATAATAAAACTGTACATGGACCCAGGGCCGTGGACAAAAATAGTGGGCCCCGGGAATAAACTACATTCTTTTAAAAAATTTCTCCCAAGAAAATAAGTTATGAACAAAAAAACCTTTTTTCCTTGGCCCTCTATCGACAGTTCGGGCCCCTTCCTCAAGCCCGGGCCCCCGGGGCTAGAACCCCAGTTACCCCACCTTCTCGTCGGGCCTGAATGGACCGTGTCTGTATGTACATAGAATGTTTTTGGAAAATTGTACTGTTATTATAGACAGTTATTAATTTAGATACCAAAACAGCGATATTTAAATTTTGACCTGTCCGTCTGTCTGTGCACGCATGATGCAAAAACTACTAGCAGGATTTTGATGAAATTTGATTGATTTTAAAAATATTTATTTTTTTAGCTTATTGTACTTTCTCACTTGAGCTGGTAGTGTATTTCTAAATATATTTCAAATTTTTATTTCATTACTTCCTATCTTCAATTGTTTGAATGAATTTCCGACTGAAAAGAAAATTCAGCTACTACTGTCACTGTCATGGTAAGACTTGAGCTTGGGACTATGATAGAATTTTATTTGGAAGTTGTCACAATCCGAAAATGATGCCGATTCGCCAAAATTTAGCAGCAGCATAATTTAACAGCATATTTACTCATATGACAAAATTTAAACCGAATGGATTCCCATAATTTCCCACAAATTTGAACTTTTTTGTTTATAATATTAATATTTGGATCTTCTACTTAAAGATAAAGATAAGATAAAGATTCTAAGATAAAGTAATTCATTTTTGGAACATATAAAAATATATATCAAATTGTAAGGTGTTCGAATACGAATGTGGCGTTGGACATGTTGATACAAATTGCATGCATAACATTTTTCTTAGAGAATTTTTTTTTAAAAACTACTAATGAAATTTTTTTAGCTTATATAGGAAGTAGAAGATCCAAATGTTAATATTATAAACAGAAAAGTTCAAATTTGTGAGAAATTATGGGAATCCATTCGGTTTAAATTTTGTCATATGAGTAAATATGCTGCTGTTCAAATACGAGTGTGGCTGACTATATATATATATATATATATATATATATATATATATATATATATATATATATATATATATGACTATATATATATATATATATATATATATATATATATATATATATATATATAGTCAGCCACACTCGTATTTGAACAGCAGCATATTTACTCATATGACAAAATTTAAACCGAATGGATTCCCATAATTTCTCACAAATTTGAACTTTTCTGTTTATAATATTAACATTTGGATCTTCTACTTCCTATATAAGCTAAAAAAATTTCACTAATAGTTTTTAAAAAAAATTCTCTAAGAAAAATGTTATGCATGCAATATATATATATATATATATATATATATATATATATATATATATATATATCTAGGGGCGCAACAACTACAAATCTACCGAGAGGTCCAACAAAAATTTGATAACGCAATTCTCCAATAACATTGTAAAATATTATCGTAAAATGTCGTCTCCAAAAATTCGATTTTCAAATAAAAAATACCAGTAAACAGTTTAATATGAATAAAATAAATGGGAGGAAAATTTACGTAATTTTCGGGGAGTCGGGACCTCTTGGCCCACCCCGCCCCCTCGGTTTTTGCGTCCCAATATATATATATATATATATATATATATATATATATATATATATATATATATATATATATATATATATATATATATATATGACATTCTTTCTGAACGGGACATAATGCTGTCAAAAATTGGTGTTGCTTAAAATAGATCCGCAATATCTAAAATTAAAGGTTATGGACTCTATTTTTCAAATATGCGTGGCAAAATTGTCCTTACACAACAGTGATTTCAATATGGCGGCTGGAGAATATAAAAGTGTTTTTTATGGTGACCTGGTGAGATATGGTGTAGTAGCTGAATTTTCCTTGCAGAAATTCATCAAACATTTGAATTGCAATAAGTAAACTGATTTCTAAAACTGTTTAAAAGTACACTACTAGGTCAAGTTAAAAAGTACGATAAGGTAAAAAAATAGGCATTTTTAAAATAAAATATGAGTGAGTTGTTATTGATAGAAAAAGTTTAGGTATAAGGTTGAAAAGTTTGGTTGATTTGTTTGTCATTAAATAGCTATAATTTATAACTATTTAAACCATTTGTACGGTAAAATCTAATTACTAGTTTGCCGTTACGTTGAGCCTTACTGTACAAATTAGACAAATTTGAAAATCTTATTAAGAGTAACATTTGACAGACAACTCATTATAATTACGTCTTCTTCTGGAGTGTGGTTACAAATAGGTAACGACGTAAGTCGCCTCTTTATATTATTATCATTAATATTTCAGTTGTTTTTGTTTAATTAGGTTGGATTATATTATTATATTATCTTTTTCTAACTCGTAATGTTAAATCAAGAAGGAGTATTTTTAAGGAGTATTAAAAATTTTGTATTCAGTTATTGGTTTAAAATCTATATGACGTCATTTTGAAGGGTTGAACTAATTTGTGACGTAATTGTCTAAATATAATACTTCGGGTATATGTATAATTATGCGTTAAAATATTTAATACTTTAGAATTATTTACTTTCCGCCTTTTAGATAATTTTTGTTTTCATGTATATTGTGGCGAATTGGGTGTACGATGGTATGTGGTTAACGGTTGTTTGAGTTTTATTATTGTTGATTAAAACTTTTGTGCAACAATCAATTGACCCAAATACACCACTGATGATGTGTGAATATTAAAAATGTTATTAATTCTATTGCTCTAATCCAAAGGATAGTTCGTGGGTTGCGATTAATAAAAAACTTAGTTGCACCATTTCATATTATTAGAATTTATTTACATAATAAAAAACCGTTGTACATTATGACATAATGAAAAATAATAATAATTTTGTATGATTCAAAGGTTGTACAACTTATTGTTGCGAATAAACCGAACTATGTTTATCGAAACGTCACCCCTGAATGCCCGAATAACGCCCTAACGCACCATTAAATAACTTCGTAAAATCATCATATTATTCATTTTAATCCCATCGCGCGACATCCAATTATTAAACAACCATAAGATAAACGCAACACCATCTGGATACAATGTTAGAACTGAAGTAAGTTATCAGTTGGGGTAATAGATATCGCGCATGTTAGAAGCTAAGTAATATTTTTTTAGTTTATGTAAATGACATTACACACATGATGTGTACATTGCCTATATTGGCTCACGGCGTCACAATATACAAACAACAAATTTCCAAAACCGTCAGAAACTAAACGAAATTAATGAAAACAAAGTGTAAATTTCTATGTTAAATTTCGTTAACTTTTTCTTACTTACAAGGCGAGGTTCCGGCTTGGGAAATTCAGTTTCGAATGAAACTTGGAATATTAATAGTAAACTTTTAGGGTGTGAACATAGTAATAGTTATTTTCGATACATATGCGTAAAGAGAGGTATTCTAGTAGGTTTAAATTGGGGCACGAGTCTAAGGGACTGACGCATAACCAACGAGATCGAATGCGCTGTATACCCCCACGAGCCGTCAGCCCCAATTTAAGCCTACTAGAATACCTCTCTTTACGCATATGTATCGAAAATAACTATTTTATGACACCCGCTTCTAAAGTTTAATAGAGAGAAAAAAATTAATTATTTTTAAGCAATTTTAGAAAATAGTAGGATTGATTTTATTTTATAAATGATATATGAAAAAAAATTTTTTTATTAATTTGTAGATCGTTTTATTTTTTTTTATTAATTTGTTGATCTTTTCCATGTTTAATTTGAATATGATTATCATTGACAAATGAATATCATTATTTTCTCGCATAGTTTTAGCTACTTTCCCGCACAGTTGTACTTTCGCGCACAGTTACTGTCGTTTGTTTTACAATGATATGAAAACTGCTCTTTACACCCACTATACAACGCTCGAATATTGAACTTTAGAAGCGGGTGTTATAAAAAATAGTAAAACGCACTAGCCAGCCATTTTCAAAAAAATACCCTTAAAATTTTAAAATTTTTTTATGTCGTTTATAGGAATTTAATACGATTTTGAATAACAACAGAATTGGATGACTGGGTATGACAATTGCTCCGTGTCCTGAGGTTGCGGATTCGATGCCGGCTCCATTCAGTAATTTTTTTAATTTTTTTATTTAATTTACATAATTATAGAAAAATATAATATATAAATGCTAGTTGTCGCAATGTAAATAATTAATATTTGAAAATTAATTTTTAATTTTGCAATATATACATTACACCGAAAATTTTATTGGAAACAATATAAAATATAACTATACCTACCTCTATACTTGGAGTATTTAACAGCTATAAAAATTAATGTTAATAATTTTTTGATGCCAACAATAATAATGTAATTTCATAGTTATATTTTATATTGTTACAAATAAACTTTTCGGTGTAATGTATATATTGCATAATTAAACATTAATTTTCAAATATAAATTATTTACATTGTGATAATTAGCATTTATATATTATATTACTAGCTGACCCGGCCACGCGTTGCTGTGGCTCAGTAGTTATAATTTATTGAATTAATTTTTTCTTATCATTTCAAACGATACACTGCACAATTATAACACAATACATGAATGATTTATAATTATAAAAATCATTGACATCGTGAAGATAAACAAATATGACGTGGAATCGAATGTATAATTTAGAAATCGAAATACATCGAAATACATACACATACAAAACGAAATCTGCCAGGTATCTACACAACCTAGATGTCAAACGATCTTAGATTAAATAATAGGTAAAATTTATAGGTCAATTCAATCATATATTCCAAAATTCTGTGCAAAATCAATTATTTATAGCATTTGACCCTGCTCACCCAATGACTCTTCATATTTTATTAGCATGGCTAATTTCCGCACCGTAAAAACTTAGTATGGGTACCTATACCAGCAGTTTTAGAATTGTTTCTATTTTAGACCCTTCAAGTCACCAAGGCCATGGGAAACTATTTTAACGTCACTTTCATCTTTCACAGAGATCTCAATAGTACTTAAGTAAAAATTGTCACATTTCTTCAGCTTTTTAACTTGCGCCCTATTTAGTGTAACTGACGGACAATGTGATCACACATTCATTTAAATTTGATATTCTGAAATTTTGTACAAAATCAGTTCCTTATGTGCTTCGCTTCGCACGCTCGACGACTCTAAAGTATTATTCATATTTTCATATTTTCAAGTCATATTCATATATTTATAGCATATCTAATTTTCATATGTGTGGAATTTGCTGAAAACAGCAGAATGAAAATTGATGATAACTGGACAATCCAGTTGTTTATTTCTTTATAGGATACAAATAGTATTTTGCACAGTAGATAAGTAATTTCATAGTAGTCGTAGCCGTAGGTAAAAATATTATTGGTACTTAGAAAAATTCCAAAATTATTTTTTTCCAAATGCTTAGCAACAAATTAATTTGCATGATTTTTTTATAAATTTTTCCACAGATATCTGTATACAGTAATAAAAATTTGATATTTTGCGGTCTTTGATAAATTTCTACGGTTAGACTAAAGATTTTGCGAAATTATAGATAGGTACCAAATTTGATCAAAATCGGTTCAGTAGTTTCCTAGCAATTTATCCTAGCCGTACATTGTGACATGAGATTTTTATATTGATATATAGATTAATTTCTATAATTATTTAAATTAAATAAAAAAAAATTAAAAAAATATTACTGGACGGAGCCGGCCTTGAAGCCGTAACCTCAGGACACGGAGCAATTGTCATATCCACTCAGCCACTTGTGCTGTTACTAAAGATTGTATTAAATTCGTATAAGAGATATTTAAAAATTTTTTTTACTATTTTACTATGTTCACACCCTAAAGGTATAAAATTAATATTCCAAGTTTTATTCAAAACTGAATTTCCCAGGTCGGAACCTCTCCTTGTTAGTTGGTATTGCACTGATGGTGGTGCTTTTGTATTAATACCTCCACTGAATACATTTGCAATTGAATACATCTACAAAAAAATGTTAACAAACCAAAAATTATAATTCGTTGTTCAATATTTTCTTTTAACCTTAATAAAAAAAATTGAATTATTTATTAAACTCAACTGTAATTTTATAAATTCTTGTTGAACTACGAAGAAAAATAAGGTAAACGAAAAAACAAAAATGAAATCTTTTTCTTCAAATCTACTCTTGTATATGTTTATTTTTGGGGTTCCGTAGCCATTGTGTCTCGTATCCTTTCTGTAATGGACGAATTTTTTGAAAATCTATATCAAAAACGTCAAAAAGAATTTCAAGGAAATAACAGTACCGAAAACTCTCTAGAAAGAATTAGAAGAAACGGATAACGGACAACAACAAAATTAGTTTTTGAAAAATTTATAAAATTACATGTAGACATAGTGTGTAAAATACATAGATTATTTTACCAAAACCCCTAATGAATACGAGTAAAATAGGAAAACAGAGCTAAAAGTTCAAAATTTGGTCAAATTCTTAAGAAAAATGAGAAAATTGCACAAAATATACCTACCAGATTAACTATTTTTTACTAAAAAAAATATATAATAAAAAAAAAAAATCATGGAACTAAAATTACAAATTAAAATAACCTTAAAAAGAGTATAGCATTAATTTTAGTGTAGATATTGTTCTATGTTGTTATGTGTGTAAAATTAGAGCCAGAAATCATATGAAATTGAACTGACTATGGAGCCCTAATGTATACATGTTCCAACAACCACTTGACAAATTTTTATTTCATACACTTTGATACTTTTAAAAAAAGAAGTTTCGTCAATATTTAAACAAAAATGAAGAACACGGTTTACAGACAAAAAAAAAAAATTAAGCCCACATAAAATAACTTTTGAAAATATTTTACAAGAAATATTTAAATTACTTATCTGTACATTATTTAAAAATTAAAGTGGATTCTATCGGAAAATGTATGTCAAAAGTATATATAAACCACAAATAAATAAAATTATGGAAGGTGTTAATTTTAAATTGCCTTAATTTTCTGAAGCTTGTCTACAGTAGGAGTAGGAGTGCTTTTAAAGCCTCTTGGACGTAGAGTTGATATTGTATGAGGTTAAATATTATTTCTAGAAAATCCGTCAAGGTGTAGGTACTGTATCGGAATTGTTTATTAACTTTGACAAAATAGAATACATGCTCATGGGATTGAAAACGGGGCAACAAATAGAAAATTGTTATCGGAATATAGGTATACCTACATATCTTGGCGTCAAAATTAGCAGAAATACAAAATAGCATAGCCACAAGTAGAGCGCCGTCATACTTGCATTAAATTAACTTGACAGAGTGCCTGATATATATAACTATCTAAAACGTCATGCAGTTAAAAAAATTAATTGGGATCTGTCGAATGGCGGTATGACATTTGACTGTGTTGAAAAATCAAAATATTCTTAAAGTGCATTTGCCGAAATGTCATTTTTTAGCTGAATTTTGTAGATCTGAAAATACATAAGTACAATCGATATGATTTTTCCATCCGCTTACAGTTCTTCAGTTATTTTATGACGTTTACTATGTAAATTTGACGTTTGTATACTCTAAATGTCTACAGTGTTTTTCAACCTCTGATGGCGCGACCCCCCTAGTATCGAAAAATATTTCGCGACCCCCCTAGTATAGAACAATATGTCGCAATCCCTACCCTCTGTTATTTTATGTTATAAATATCGAATCTGTTCATTATTTTTGATTATTTTTAGTTAGATGTCAGTTAGCAAGGGACTTTAAACAGGCATATTTTTATATCGACATCGAAATTGATGACTTATAGTAGCTTCTGAACGCGTGCGTGACTTGTGTGAGCGAGACATAGCGCGACGTGATGAGCGCTGCGCGGAGCATCAGGCAAGTAAAGGATCACACTTTTGAATTCATTGAATTGTGTTTAAACTTGTTGTCTGTTTAGTACTTGCTCACTGTCTTTTATTGTCTAATATACAAAATTCTGTGCTCATTGTAATTATTGAAAATGGATGAGTTTCTGGAAAGACATGCACAACCGTCAACTTCAAGTTCCAATGAGTGTAATTAAACAATAGCAAAGAAAAAGTGTCTATATGACGACAATTATTTAAAACTCGGATTCACTGTTATTGAAAATAAGCCGCAATTAGTTGTTTTGAAATTCTATCAAGCGAAAGTATAAAACCATCACATTAATGTAACCTTTAATTAGCCTTTTCTTTATTAAATATTATATCTTGAACTAGAGTGGTTTTATTGTTAAAGTAACTGCGACCCCGTAAACAGGCTTCGCGACCCACAGGTTGAAAAACATTGCTCTAAATTGTAATATTCATTAACTCATTCAGCCATTTTTTCATATGTTTACCACGTTTTAACTGTTCTACAGATGTAAAATTTTCTCTCCTTTAACAAAATGCCTTTGTGTCAACCCAAATACAGACAATTCTAATATTTGTCATTTTTTCATATAACACTGGTTACTATATATAAAACTAATGTTAACGCGCTTTTTCGTAGCCATTTTTGTTAAGCTCCGCCTATTTGACAAATGCCAATAATCGATGACATTTGAATGAAATGACTGATGGTCACGAAATGGATTCAATTAGGCAGAAGAAAAAGCAGTTACCCAAGGAAAAATTGAAGTGATAGAGTCGTTGAAGCTATAGAAGAGAATGATCTTGAATATGGACCAGTGATGTATAGAAAAGCGAAATCGGAAAACGTCGACAGACATTTTAAGTCGATATATATGTATATATACGTACCGTAAAACCGTCTAGACCCGGACACTTTTTTTACATTTTTTGGTATAATTTTATGTTTATACATGTTTCCTTCATAGATATCACCAATGAAAGTATTACTATTAGGAAGAGCGTAAATTATTTTTTATATCCCTGACCCATTTTTTTCATTATAAGTAAAAATAAAAAAAATAAAAAATAATTAGTAAGTGTCCGGGTCTACACCCCAAATCCGTCTTGACCCGGACACTTACTTAAATAATGTAATAACATGCAAACTAACCTCTCCCGTCGGGTTTAGGACAGTGTTTTATATCGTCTGATTTTTTTAAACCTGTCAAAGATTTCAAAACATTCTGTGGGAAAAGAGAGGGGTCAATGCATAGTATGCCTCTCTATAAAGTAAATATACGATATGACACCAGAAGGAGGCATAAACCGCGTAATTCTGACGGGAATATAACGTATGGATAGTGGAAGTTACAGCCAGTGCGAATCGCAGCCATTGTGTAATAAACTGATGTGTCCGGGTCTAAACGGTTACATGTGTATAGCATGTATTTTTTTTATATATACATCGAATATAACTTCAAACATCATTAAATGATGCGCGATAAAATTCTGAACACATACATATCAAAATTAAAACAATATGACAATTATGACGAAAATTACATGTCTAAGTTAGACACACATTTTATTTCTTTGAAAAACTGGAGAATAGTAATCCTGTAAAATGAGATAGTAAAAGTTAAAATCCGTAGTTTTTATTGATACAGCTGTTTAGAGGATGTTTTTCTCTCTCTAATGACGTCAAGAACAAATGTTTATTGTAGCAGGTTAATGTAGAAACTACTTACTTTAAAGATTGGTGCAAAGTGTCCAGGTCTAGACGATTTTACGGTAGTTATGTGACCTTTGACAGAATTGTTTTTCAAAACGATACGTACAAACCTTGCTTGTTTAAGAACCAGCTTTTATACAGACAGAGACATGTACTCGTATATAGTGAACAGACAACCGTAAAATTGTTAACGCATGCCTTACGTAGCGATCATAATTATGAAATAACTCTTCCGTCGAACTGATTTCTGAGTGACAAACGACAATATCCAAACAAGTTTAGCAAGCAGATACATATGATTATATGATATATACCGACATATGAGCACACTATATGTACACACCTATGCGAATATTATGTCTAAGTTGGTATGTACGTACATATATATGTAACGTTTAATAAAATTACTAGCATGCTTCCTTTATAATCTAGAAAAGTCTTTCATGCGTTTGATGGGGATTTTCACGGTGTACATATTACGATTAAAAGATTTACGTTTACAAATTGTAAAAAATATTAATATTTAAGGTACAATTTTTCGAGGGGAAAAATACAAAGTAATAAAAACATTTCATACGAGATTCTATGATTTTATAAAAAAAGGATTAAGTTCATCGACCTAATGTTGAATATATTTACAAATAGATACTAATCCGTTTTTTACTTAGGACATACTTAGGAAATTCAAATACTCGAGGCAAGTGTAAAATTGGTTTTATTAATGGATAATTAGCTACTCGATAGCATAAGCGTAGATCCCCTAGAATGAACTTAAAAAATATCGGCCAAAAGCAAGTCGGGCTTGTACAGATCTGCCGTGACAAAAAGAACCCGATACCTTATCTCTATACTTTGATCTATCCTTTTTTTCTGTTTGTCTTTTTTTATATTTATATAGTTGCCACAGTTAGATTCCAGTGACCACCAAACAATTGTGAATAGAAGTATAAAAAAAAAAAAAAAACGAAAAAAATAGATTACTTATTTGTTGATTTACTATTTCCTATATCCTGTATTGTTGCTAAAAACTAAACTCTGTATGAACGCACTGAATATTACGCAGTAACTAAATTCTAATTTTTGGCAGGAAAATTTCTAATGGGGTTGTTTTTAAAATTCAAATTATTGTAGGATAATTCCATAAACTGATATAAAAGCACCGACACCGCAGGGGAGACAATTTTTAATTATTTCATATCTAACAATTTTAGGTAAATAAACTATGCAATAAAATTTTTCAAAAAAGCCAGAAATAAATTGTAGAAAGTGGTTGGGTAATAAAACAATTTATTATCCTGTTTTTGAAGAAATTTAACAAAGGTTGAAAAAACTTATGATTAACATGTTAAATATAATCTTTGTTCAAATATTCTAAAAATGAAAATGAGAAAGATGAGAACATTTCATAAAAATAATATTATTTGATAATAAATTAGTAAATAAGAATTTGATTAAACTTCAAAATCAGAATTTCAGCTTGTCATTGATAATACGTACAGCTGGACGACCGACTGGTAATCACAGACACAATGTTTGGTGTATGTTGTTGGGGGTTATTCATACTTTGTTTTCACTATTCAAACTGTTCATAATTTCATAACTATAGTAACAACCATACACGCTCTGTATAGTATTATAAGATTACAAAAAAATTAATTAAAAAGGCTTAATTTCGGTTGAAAAATACTTTTCGCAAGAAATAGTAAAACCATCAGTTAGATAAAATTGATTTTTAGCCTTTTGCTTTTGTAATTAAAGTTATATTTATAAATGTAATTGGAAAATACATTAACTTTATGTGCAAGTGTACAAGGAATTCTGTAAGACATTACTTTCTATGTTATGTATGGTTGCTTTACCTCCTTCCTTTCGTCTCTCACCCGACGAAATCGGGTCCAAATAGTCACGGCACATAAATCTTATTCTTTGTTTGTGATAACTGAAAAATACATGAATTCTCCCACATTGTACTAAAACATTCATGAATACGTTGTCTTTTCCATTGTTATTAATTAATTTTTTTTTTTGCTATGTGGCGAAAAACCCGTAGTTTTCTGGTAATACATGCACATTTCTAAAAAATCTTGAGCTACTAATACCATAAAAATTACCGTACCAAAAATTATAAAAATTATTTTTAGAATCCTCAGTAGCTCTTTCAAATGATACCTCACATGATATATTAATTAAAACTTTTTTTGCATTATGCCAATCCCCCCACCCATTTTAATCTAATGTTTTTGTTTTTAATCGTTGATTAGCGATATATGTGTGTGTTATCAAAACTTAACCTTATGTCAAATTTCAAATTCCTACATTATATAGTTTTCGAGAAAGGTCTCTGGAACAAACAGACAAGAGTGATCTTTATAAGCGTTCTGTTTGTCCTTTTGAAGTACAGAACCTTAGTAACTGATTCTTGTTATACGTATGCTTCTAAGGGGGGCCACAATGTGATCAAAACTAATTCAGTTCCGTATAATATTTTCGGATTATTCTGAAATATGCCTGGTAACTTAAAGGGTTATATCTAGTTAGAATTTTCAAAAAATAGATTATTTTTTTACATTTTCAGAATATACTTATATATATGAGTGTATTCTCTGAAAATTTCAAATCGATCCGATAAATATTCGTGAAGATATATGGTATTCGTAAACTGTCTCCGTATGGTTGAAAGTAGGCGAAAGGAACTTTAAATGCGTTTTTCTCAAAATGATCTTTTCAAAGTCGGTGAGCACGATTTCTCCAAAACGGCTTGACCGATCGGGTTCAAATTTTGACACAATCTTTGTCAACATATTCCCCAGGTATTAATCGAAGGAATAAAATTTCTAACAATTATTTCGATTTTTTAGACCACTTGAAATTGGAAATTTTTCTTGAAAATCCGAACTTTTTTTTGGGGAAGACGCCATTTTGTCAAAAATCAAAATTTTGACTATTCCTTCGATTAATACCTGGATTCATGTCTCCACTAAAGAATATTCTTTGAATTTTTCATTTCGGATAATCCAAACCAGAGATATATTGCTTACCGCCGGACACTTTTTTTTTGAAGGACCTCCAGGAGATCAGCTACAGGAGCAGTAAAATACTGTATTTTAAAAAAAAGACTATGTGATTTCAAAATATAAGAAATATATTACCTATATATGTTTTCCATAGATTTCTTGAATAAAAGGTTCCTTCAGAAAAAGTTTTTAAAAACACTTTTTTTTTGGGCTGGCAACTAGGTATAACCCCTTAATAGTGAGTTACTCTAATCATCTAGTGGAAATCCGAATTTGCCGATATTTCGATAGATTTTTGAATTTAAACCCACACTATTTTATGAAAAATAAATTACTAAGTATTCCTTTAATAACTTTTCTAGTTACTATAGGGATATCCCTTCAAATAAGGAAGAAAAAACCCAAGCGGTTCCCACTAATTTTACCCATGGGAAACTCTTATGTAAATATTTAAAAAAAAAAACTGATTGATAATAAGAAATAAAAACATTATTTGGGATAAGATTGTCTAAATGTCATTTTCTTTTTTTCATGTATCACCATAATATAAAGCTATTGAGCAAAATAAATTTCCAATATTATATTCAATATGTATACGCAAACAATGCATACACTGCGGGTTATAGAAACCATTTTTGATTTACCTAATGTACTGTGTCTCAATATACAAATTTTTTCCGCGTGTAATATATTATACCCGGGTGTAAACAATGCGTTCGAAATAAGTAGTAGGTATATTTATTACCAAGTGTAAACATATGAAAAATGGTACCATGGATGATTATGTACATACATAATATGGTTAGTATATAGCCAGAGGATGTACGCACACATATATGTATGCATTGTAAATTTAATATTAAATTCCTTTAGAGAGCAATATTGTCATATTGAAGGTATTTTTATTGATTTTATTATATCTAGTGAAGTATGAAATTTATCCCTTTTAATTGTATAAATTTTAATATTTTCTTTTTTTGCTTCATGTGATTTTTTTTAAAGATTTCAAACTGGTTTCTTCCGCTTAACCCGTTATCGCATACAAAGCCATATATGGATTTAAGTTTTACTATTTTTTTTTTTCAATATATTAAAATTTTTTTTTTGAAACTAATGTTAAATCCTAACTTTATACTCCTTCGAGTAACGGAACGTAATTTTTGTTGTCTTTGGTAAGTACGGGTTGTCAAATTATTTGAAGTTATGTTCAGTGTGTCCGACCGTTACAGTGCAATTAATTGGTGCTAGTTTTATTTGTGAAAACGAAACAATAAAACGATAAGTACTAAAATCAAAAATTTTCAAAACACATTCTTTATATATTCAAGAACATGGAATAGTTGTGATTCGTGTGCGTTTTCTTGTTTCCTTCGATTTTTGGGGCTTATTTTGAAGTTGCCATATTTGGCTTCGTATGCGTTTAATACAAATTATTATTGGGCATATATGGCTTCGTATCATTTTTATGGTGCATCCCAGGATGTCAATTCTATTCCTGGTGATGGTTTCGTGAGTGACGATGATTTTGCTTCTGATTCCCCAGTACTCCCACCAGCCAAGGCAGTCCATCAACTTTGGTGGCCAGAAAATGTACTGCAACAAGCCGAAAAGGTGCTCCATCTAGCTTGCCCGGCTATACTCATTGAAAAACTCCAGCTAGGCATCAAGACCTCCCTTTGAAGTCTCTGCGATCAAATAAGGTAACCATTTCCCCGAATGGACAAAACTAAATTGACAATTATGTCAAAACTGCTCAAAATTCCGTTCATTCGCCAAATGTGGAAAGTGCCAAGTTTATTTATGTTAAAATGGCAAATAAAATTGCATACAGATTTTCATAAAATATAATTGTATTTTTTATTTGACGCATACGAAGTCATATATCGGTTATAATTATAATACTAGAATGCATACGAAACCATATATGGGTTCGTTAAGTGATTTCTAAACAATAAGAATTAATTTTTTTTTCTTAATAAAAGAAGTACTAAACTACTTAAAATAAAAGAAGTACTAAAGACTACTAAAATAAAAGAAGTGAAAGACATTTTCAGTAAAAAAAATTTTTTCTTCACCTCCTTTATAGTTCATGCAATAAGGGATTAAGACTGACTAAAAATTTGAGGAAAATTAGGGAAGAAATTAGAAAACCAGGCAGAAGAAAAGGAATATTTCCCGATAATTTTCAATTAAATTTTAGCGAAAATCTTTAAATTTGTAACGAAGTCACTGTATGAGAAATTTCTCAAGTGTGTTGTTAACGGGTACCCGGGAAAGGCCAACAGTAATTTCATAAAGGTTCGAAAAAATTACAGAATTCTAAATTTTTATTAAGGGGAGATCCGCCAAAAACCATTAAAAATTGACCATATTTATTTATTTATTTATTTATTTTATATATAAATAAATATTTTATTAAAAAAACTAAATATACAACATTATTTCTACATGTCTCGAGATTACAAAATAGATTAAAAAAAATTCAAAAATGTGTATAAATGGCTTTGAAGTCGACATTTCGAGATTTTTTCACCTTGATGGTTCCTCGCGTTCTGAAATCAAAAGATCCTAGTTCCTGCCAAAATGACGGTATCGAGGAATAATATGCAATTTGATTTATGTCGATATCTCAGATACTTTCTCAGATACACGAGGAACATTTCGAAAAACGTACTTTCAAGAAAATAGCATTTAAAATTTTTTTTTATTTATTTATTTATTTATTTTTTTTTTAATTTAATTATAGTAAAGTTCGTGCACTAAAATGTCCATAACTTTTGAAAGTTTCTTTTTTTTTAGTGAATCTTCCCTTAAATAGGAGAATTAAAAAATTTAATAGCACAAATTTATAAGCAATTTTTTGGCTTTCATATTGCACAAATAAATTTTGGACGCGTTACACTGAACAAGAATTTAACATTCTTAATTGAGGAACTCGGTTGAGATTGATTCAGCCTCCGAGATTGATTCATAAAATATATATTTTTTTAAATTATATATCTCATCATCCAGTAGTCCACAATCACTGTGATCTTACTACCTAATGATTCATAATCACTATGACCTTACTACCTAGTGGTTCATAATAACTATGACCTTATTACTACCTAGTAGTCCATAATTACTATGACCTTACTACCCGGTGGTCCATGATTCCTATGATCTTACTATTCAGTAGTTTATAATTACTATAGGTCATGGCTTATCTTTTTAAGTACTTGATTTACTTATCTTTGCGACAGAATTTAGAGTTATTTTTGCGCTTTGTAACTGATACAGTTTCGATGCTTAAGTCTACTCTATTAGTCCTCAGTTGCTAAAACTCAAAAACGAACTACTTCAAAAAGGAGAAAATATATTATTACTTCAAATGCAGTGTAACACTCCAAAGATAGGAAATTTTTGCTACTGACAATGAGTTGCAATATCTGCAAAAAAAACCACCTGTATATTAAAGGTTTTTTTATAGAGTTTTATATTGCATTTTTCGTAGAAAATTTTTCTTGATTGCCAGAAATTAAGAGCTGCTTGAGGACTAAGAAGTGAGCTTAAAAATCGGAGTGAGCTCAAAAGCTCATAAATAGCTCTCATTTCCACCGCAAAGATTAATCTGATGAATGGCTAAGTTCGAGTCAAACGTTAAAGTAAGACGAACTTAAAATTTTTAATTTGACGATTATGAAAGCTCATAAATAGCCCATAAAAGCTCATAATTTTTTAATTATTTTAGACGGTGATGGACTGAAGAATTTAATGGTCAGTTGATTTAACTTAACTTTACAAAGTCCTTTCTTGACGAAATAGTTCCCTGGTGGAAAATAAGTATAAAACTTTTGCATAGACAATTTTTTAAGCTTTAATTTTGTATTATTTATCATCTTGGGGGTACAACTTAACATATTAAACAATAAAACACCTGTTACGAATTAGTTCTTTTCCCCCTGTTTTTTTGTACGTAGTCAATAGCCTAGTCGACTTGGTTACTGATCTATTACTTTTTAAAATTGTTATAATTTGTTCAAATTCCAAAATTTAAAACTATAGTTTTTCTGACTTTTTTTATCCATTTACCTTTAAGAGGTTTCTTGTTTAAGACCGGTTTCTGTTTTTTACCGATATTTATTTTACAAATACAGATTTCTTTCAAATATCATTGCTAAGTTCTTGGTTGCCTACTAAGCCACATATTATACAAACTTGAGTGGTTACTATAATAAATAATCTCATATTCATAAATCAGTTTTTTTTTAGGATAATATATTTATGAATGTCACTGTATATTATTGTATATTTGTTTTGTGCTTTACGTTTTATCCTTCTATCTATATCTTCTATCCACCCGTCTATACTTGATGATAATAAATTTATTATACGAAAGCCAACGCGCGTCGTCTATTGTGACGTGTTAAAATGACAATCCTAATTAATGATAATCTTACATTTCACTTGTTCAAAGACAATTTGTCTTTTAAAGCAAATATTTATAGATTACACCATCGTTTGATAAATGAAAAGTGTTATTATTTGTGTTGTCCTTGTGCCTTTCTACTTATATCTAGATACAGACAGCGCTATAGATTTTTTTGTCAGGGAAAAAATAAATAATGCTGACATGAATTCAATTTTAGTCGAATCAATATTAATTTGAATGAGTTATTGTTGAACACGCATTAGACAATTGTATTCAAAAAATTTATTCATCTTGAAGAAATTTCGCAAATGTTGCAATGTAATGAGTCTACGATATTTTCATCAAACGAATCAAGACACTACCTTGACATTATAGTTTTTACATAATTCAAAACTAAAATTTGTTAGCAATTCACCAAAAACAATTACTTTTCACTGTTCGCTTAAAGTATAGGTACGTATTATTTAATTTAAGGTAACATCACAGTGTGATCGGCCGAAAAATAATAAATTTTCGCGATTTTTTTCGGACGGATAGGATGAGGGAATGGGGATAAATTTTTTTTTACGATTAATACCACTATTTAACAATACAAAAATTTTTTTTTATTCATTTTTATTTATTTTTTATAAATATTATAATATTTTGAAAAAAGTGTCTTTAAAAAAGGGCGAAATTTAATGTCGATGATTGCGGCAGCAGTTTTTATCTGAAGAGAAAATATCAAATAGATTATCAGTCTGTAGGTAAGCCGCTATGTTCCCAAGGGAGCTTATTTTTTAAAATCTTCCTATATTTTCATACGGAAAACTGTAAACAATTTTGTACTTTTTATCTAAACCGCCGCGATTTTTTCAAATTTCAAAGGAAAAAACAGTTCCCATAGGAACATAGCGGCTTACCTACAAATTGATAATCTATTTGAATTTTTTTTTCCAAATGAAAACTGCGGCCGCAATCGTGGGCACCAAGATCCGCCCTTTTTCAAATACACTTTTTTTCAAAAAATTATAATAATAAAAAATTGTTAAATAGTCGTATTAATCGTAAAAAAAAAATCAGCCCCATTCGTTCATCCTATCTATCCGAAAAAAATCGCGAAAATTTACTATTTTTCGGCCGATCACACTGTGATGGTACCTTAAAGGTTTAAAGTATACTTATAATTTAGTTTAATCTTCACATGGCGTTTTGGTGAAATCAGTATTCTGTTGTTATATCGTAACTGACTTATTCAGGGGTAGTAGGTATTACTAGGTGTATGATTCAGTGGCCGTAAAAGTGATCGCCTGTTGGTTAATCCTCTAAATCCAAAAAAATCCAGCAATTGTCGCAAATTAAAATTGATTAATTATAGATTTTTTGTCTTCAAAATCTTTAGCCTTTTTGGTCTTTTTTATTTAAATTTAAAATAACTTGAGATACTTCAGTTTATAATTTAAGAAAAAAAAGAAAATTGTAATAAAAATAGATGCTTAATTAATATAAAATATGACCGAAATAAATTTAAATACATTTTTCAGTTTTAAAATAAAATTATTAACCCCTTAAGGGATATGGGACATATTTGTCTCAATTTCTATTGAATTTATATTTACGTTTTACGCAATACTGGTACGATTTAAAACATTTGTAAGTTTATATTGTTATTCTTCTATAGTAGTTTTAAAAATTTCAAAGTTGTCCGTACGCTTATGTGCGTGAAGGGGTTAAAACACTGTACGTCGATTTTAATGATTTATGAATTTGTTGATTTTATTCTCTAAATATCCCTAAAGAGTTAAAGTTTGAGTATTATATGATTTAATCTTTAATAAAAAGTATCCATTTATTTAGTATTGGTTTTTGGTGTATTTTTGGGAATTCTTCCATTGTTTAATTCTTTACATGTTAAAATAGTTATTTGGGTATTAAAAGCGCAAAATGGTACATTGCAGCTCGATTAAGAATGGTGGCGTCGCGCGTGATTTTTACATGAGAGCGGCAATCACATTCTGTGCTCGAATTACACACAAAATTTTTCTACAATCTTATAAAATTTATTTTTTATTTAAGTAAAAGATACTTGAAAAAATAATGGATGTTACGAAATTTTTACAGCTTCAGAAATATCTGGAGGTGTATACTTGAGAACTCACTGTCACTATTATATGTTTCCATCATATATTATATGTATAGAGTTTTTTAAATTTTTTATTCTTATTATTTATCAATTATAGTTATTTATTATTTTTAATTAATATTTTGTAGTTATTTTGAAATTTAATAAAATTAATATTTCACTTGATTACGTACCATAAAAATAATAATTTTAGAATATGTTTATTCGTTGCTATAGAAAATATGAACAACGCCCACCCAATTTGTAATAATTAGCTATCATACTCGCAATTGCCCCACTTGACCCTAAAAAAAATTAATCATTTAGTATTTCTTCTTTGGTTTATATTCATGTTTTATTTTGTTCAAAAGCAGAAATAGTGAAAAATTTAGAAAGAAAAACTTTTTTAAAAATAAATTCTTCCGGCTACGATAGAAAATCTGTATTGTACCATTACTCTGTACAATGTTATTATAATCTGCCGGAATCTGGATCAATATCTGTTTTTGTTTAATATTTTTCTTAAAGTATGTAATTGTACCGAGGTAACGGTTATTACGGTTTATGGACAAATTGTAGTATTATTATTGATTACAATTCTGATATTTTCAAATGGTTCTTCATATACCAACTTCCTATTATATAGATTGTACAAATGTGTATGTGCATATATGTATGTAATACAAGTGCTTGCACAACTTAAAGCTGCAGTTGATGGCACTCAGTTCAATCTTTTGTTTTCATTACCTATATGTGTGTTCTTAATGTACGTATAGCATACATTGTATTACAAGTTTTTGCGTTGGTATTGCAGGTAATGTAGGTTACTGTTTTTAGTTAATAGAGGGTGGTTATGAGACATAGAATAAATTATTTTTGTTATGTAGGTATAAAAAGTAAAAATTTTGAAGAACATTAGTTTATCTGAATCAAGATGATACCATGTGCATATCTTCAGCACAAAAATATTTAAGATACGGTACATAGCTTCCTTATATTTTTCATATGGGGATGCGTCTTTTATCCTATTTTCAAGTGAATTTATGCTGAAAGGGCTTCTTATTTCAAATTTTATGGTAATCGGGAGCATATAGAATAATACTGAGAGAATTTTGTAAAGAAACTAAGGTCAGTTAACAGATTTCGACAAATGAGGAATCTATCAAAGACGAGCTGACTCACTCCAGAGGCGATTCAAAGTTATGCGATCTGAGAATTTAAAAAAAATTAAACGTAGGATAAAGTTGTTTCTTCATTTCTTAGGAACTAGCTGTGACAATAATAATTTTGAATAACTTTTTGTATATATTATAATTTAATCGTGCTGATTAAGTGGATCATGAACGACGTACCCTAAATCAGTAAAATAGCCCGCATTGGCCCCCTCAACTACATTCGACACTTATCGTACGAAATAAAACGAATAATAAGTAAGATATGGTAACATTTCATGCATCGATTGCCATGAAATTCACAAGAAACCCTCTAGGTATAAGACTTCTGTAAATTTCATCAAAATCAGTCGAATATCTTCAGTGTTATGCACGCTGGAAGCTTTTACGCTTAGACACCTAAACAAACCAACGGACATGAAACCAAAATTGTTCACGAATATTTAAAATGTGAAATCCAAATGAAAATTTTGATTTTCTGCTTCACAAAATTCATTGCAATGCCTCCGTTACCTCGATAGTCGCTACCAGTGCAGTAAAACGAACTGAAAATTAAAAAATGTGACCCATACTCCCTTTAATACCATTTAAAAATTCGACTATTCATATATGTATGTACGTAAACGAAATGTCATATACATATCATATTCGTGATTGTGTTTTACCCCGTATTCTTTGTTTAAAATTAATATTATCACTAATAATCTTCATTGTATATGTCACGGCGTTATAATGTTTTATATACCTATCATAATACAAAACTAGATACTGTTATGGTTATAGGTTATATAAAGTAATATTACGAGCATATTTGAGAATTTATTTATAGCTTGGCATATATGTAGTACCTACGTACCGATAGATGTTTATAAATTGAATTAATGATAATGTACCTAAAAGGCTTTGAGGTCATTTTATAAGTGGGTACTTTTAATTTCTGTAAAATTTCGAATTCGAATTCTTGGTAATGTTTAGGTTAAGCTTGAATTAAAGTCTGATTTCACCAAAATGGGCGCCCGGATCGTTACCCACAATGTGCAAAACTAATATCTATTTAAAATTTATTGTTTAGAAATTATCCCCTTTAATTTAGATTTAGGTTAAGTATGCTCCATTTCACTTAAATTTACCCATACTTGATCACTTATGAATTTAAATAATTTCCATTTTCTTGGCTTTATCTCTTTCGTTGTTGCACTTACGTAAATTTTAAAACTGCAGTTTGTTTTTAGAAAAGAATAGAAGATTGAATTGTTTTGAATATAAGAATTATTTAATTTTTTAACTTTGGCTCATGATCAATTGTATTTGAAACATAGTATAGTATAGTAAAACCATTGCGGTATAAAACTCTATCCGTCCGCAATAAAGCAGCTCAGAGTTATAAAAAATATCTTCGAAGTGGTTAAACATCCAGTAAGAGAAATCTGGGAGAGAAATGACGGGAAGAGAAATGAGAATAATTCACCCAACTTTTTTCCCCAAAATTACAAGTGACGAGCAAAAAAAAATAATGCAAGCCTCATGATCGAACCCGTGGTAAATGACTCCGGTTGCTCCTCTCTCTGAATAATTTGTATAAAAAATGAAGGACTGAGCGGGTTCTAGTGCACACTACGTCGCCAGAAGTATAGGGACACTTTGACGCGAGGATGCTCACACTTTTGACACGGCAGTGTACCACAACATAAAGTACAGTACCGTGTCAAAAGTGGGGACATACCTTGAGTTAATGTGTCCCCATACTTTTTACGTCGTAGTGCGTGCCGGAACCCGCTCAGCCCGCTACTCGTGGCTTTTGAAATTATAACATCTAGTTAAAATGTATAAAGTGTACTTCCATCGCGTCGGTATTGAAAACTGTTAGTTTCTTCTTGGAAATTTTCCCACAAAAATAAAATGTTTTCCCCAGGTAAGAAGTAGAGCAGAACATTGTTTAATAATATAAAAAGTTTGAATGAAGTCAATTTTATATCGTTTTAAATATATTCTCCCACGGGAATAAGCTTCCCACAGGATTCAGATATTTTCGCATGGTAGAAAATAGCCTGTGTTCTTTTTCGTACCCTCTGTTAACAAAGTTAACAGAGTTTGAAACCAATCATCCGTTTTTAAATAGTCAAATGTCATTATTGAATAGATTTTCTCTCGAGAATGAAATATTTCCAGGATTAAAAGGTAGCCTATAACCGCCTCCGTCCCCTAAGCTATATCTGTGCAAAGTTGTAAGTTGACTGCTTAAGCCGTTGAAGTGTGAACGAAGGTCAAGCAAAAAAACACACTTTTGCATTTATAATATTAGTTTAGGGTTGCTATTAAAAATGACTATCAGTTTGATCGAAACCCTCAAATTTCTTAAACATTAATAACTTCAGATCCCTATAAAATATTTGAAAAAATCAAAATAGTAACTGGGGCAAAGTTCTTTAACACATTACTTACTATGGGTGCGATATATACCTACTTGGCCAAATCATACTATAATCTTAATTAGAAATACAAAAAAATGATACAGACTAATAAATTTAAAGCATAAATGTAATTTTACAAAATTCTTTTTTTTTCTAGTTGTAAAGAGAAGTGAATACATATGATATTACATTAGTCCACAGAATTACTATTTTTTTATCTCTTTTACATAAATCTTTTTATTTTCATTATGAATAACAATAGATTCGAAAATTTATTGTATTATTAGACATTGCAATGTTAAAATATTTCTCTGGTAAAACTATTATTATGTAAGTTATATGGAGGTTTTCTATAAATGTATGTAGTCGGAGAAAAAAAATAAAAGATCGCTGCACTATGATTTATTGGTCCAATTGAATTGGAAATATAGAATAGGTAATAACATTATTTTCGGAATTGAAAATTATTTGTTTACCAGTGAATTAAAATTAAAAAAAAAAAAGAAAAATACGCTGAGATATTGATAAGATCGAATCCTACTTTCTTTATAAATTAATTAAATGATTCATTTCAATTAACTCAATGGAATATTTTTTTGAATCATAAGAACAATAAATTGATAAAAGTTGGACGTAAGGTTTCTTGTGTTTCCTTGTTAAGATTTTATGTTCGTTTCTTTAAGCAACTATTACAATTGAACTGCTATCGGCACCACAAAAAAGACATTATTTTTATAAAATAAAAAAAATTCATTTTACCTTGCTGATACCACTTTAAGTTTCAAACTTTGTCACTTGTTTCGACTTATAAGTATAACCATTAGAAACTTTATATACCACTTTATTTTAAAACCGAAATATATCGTAGAAAATTTAAAATATAAGTGTTATCTGCTGAGTAGGTATAGATCGTGTTTTTATTTTGCAAAATGAAACGCAATAACGTACGCCTCAAATTTATCAAATTCGCACTTCTTTTTGGGTAAGTTAATTGGTAATCATACATTTTTCCTTTTTAGATTTCTTAAATTTTACATATTAGCTCACTCCAGGAGCGTAACATCTACAAATCTGCAAGGAGGTCCAACAAAAATTTAAATAACCCAAAGTTTTGATAACGCAATTCTCCGATAACACTGGAAAATGTTATTGAAAATGTCGTTTCCAAAAATTCGATTTTCAGAGAAAAAATATCAGTAGACCACGAAAACTTTTACTTTTTAATACAAATAAAACAAATTGAAGAAAAATGTACGTAATTTTGTTAGGATTCCCCGTAATTTTGGGAGGGGGGGCCTGACCCCCCCCCCCCCCGGGTTGTTGCGCCCTGGCTCACTCTAAAAACTTTATTATTATGTATAATCCAGCCCACAGTACGGCTCAGTGTAGTGATTCAACTTGTAGGTATTCAATTTAACTTTTGTTAGATTTATTATTTAAAACTAAAACCTCTGCTGTCTGCAAGTTTTTGTAAGCAGCTAATTAAATTAAAATATTTTAACTTCATAAGCACAGTAGCTGATGAGAAAAAAGTATATTATTTTAATAATACATTGCATAGTGCATACACTTTTGTCCTGCTTTTTTATTCGCTTTGTTCCTTTTTTGTTACTCGCTACTCCTACTTTGATGAAAAAGTATGATGCAAACCACGACTTTAACGAAACAACTACTAAATGCGAAGACTGTGTAGTATAGGTTGTAGGGAATTTAGTCAACTAACTTTAGGAGATAGGACCCCTCCGGATAAGATAGGTGAATCTGCCTAAAACCCGCCTTGGGTCAGGAGTGCCTTGGTAGCGTTCGCCCTTGCACATATATTCCATAGCTTTAAATTTTCAGTTTACCTTTTTGTGAGGAAGATCATGTTTTTTGATTTATAATAACTTGTGAGACCTTTCCAAACTGATGAAAACACTGGTAATGAGCCTTAATGGCACGCGCTTGCTTTGTTTAAGGGTGAGAGGAAGACGTTGCCATATTTTATGGCTAAACAAGCCCATTAAAGCGGCTACAACACTGAGTGCCACTGGAGTCCCCTGTATTTAAATCCTTAAATTAGCCTTACTTGGCCCAATTTTGCGAAATATTTTTAGACATATATTTACTAACTCAAAGGCGTTGATTTCAAAAATCGATGTCTCATTTTGATCCAAGGTCGCGTTTTGTGTGTTTTTATAGGTCATTTAGAAATTTTTGCAAATATCTTCTTCTAAACACCGTGTTTAGGAGAGCTGCATGCACTGTCTTTTGGAGAACTTAGAACCCTACATGCATATATATAATACTTATGCACTTGGGCGGAAGGAAAGTGGAAAATCGGGAAAAGTCCAAAATTGAACATTTTGGTACAACTCGAAAACGCAAATCTACCTTGACCTGATATTGCAGTTATGGAATACATGTGTAAGGGTGGACGCTACCATGGCACTCCCGACCCAGGTTGGACCTTAAGCAGATTCACCTACCTTATCCGGAGGGGTCTTTTTAGGAGCAAGCAATTAATTTCAAGAGAACATGCTAAATAGAATGTGCAAGAGGACACAATAAAACATGTTTTGATTATATCACAATTTTTCAATTTCAAATATTATCGAGTGCTTCTGAAACACCACTACGTATGACAGACTTTTGTCTGCATTTAAACACATTTGAAATTGAAAAACTCTAACTGCTTCTCGCATTATAGAGAGTACATACACATACGTGATTGAATGTTGTCTGTATCGGGCGCCTGTCGAGCAAAGAATCGATGGTGTAATGGATAGCACACCTGGCTAGTTTACCAGGAGATCCTGGGTTCGATTCCCGGCCGATCCGGATAATGTTTTCAATCACTTTGTGATTTTTAATTTGCATATGTCACAATAGTCAATCTGGTCGTAGCAAATTCTTGCAATTAATATATAAAATTTAAAATTCCAAATCGGACCTCGAGTTGGTTCAGTGGTCGGCTCTTATTTTGCAGATAGTGTTTTGAACATCGACGGGGGAGATACGTCATCACCAGTATTACCATACCTCGTATTTGATTATCAATAAACACCTTACGATATCAAAACGAGGCATTAGCTCTAGCTGTTGCGTATCTTCTATCAAATAAAAAAAAAAAAAAAACATTTAAAAAAAATTTTTTTTTCTTGGTAATGAAAAGTTTTCAGGTTAATTGAGATAAATTAATCCTTGGACCACTGGAAAATTTTTTGAATGTGTTGATACACGCATACATATACATAGGTACCTACACACAAATCCATAGGGAAACCGGAAAAAATTGTTAAAAAAAGAAATATAAAACAAACGATAAATTGCAGACAGCAAGAGTCTGGAATAAATAAAAAATATTTTTTCATCTCCAAACAGACAACAGACTAGATGATAAATTAAAATTAGAGTAATAAATATATTTTGATTAATTAAAAAATATATCTACATTTCGTCGTTATTTCTACAAAACTGTGTCATATTTTATAAAAAAAAAAAAAATACATACAATATTTTTTTTAATATATCTTTTCAAATTGAAAAGACAAAAGAACTCCACCACCATCATCACCCCCCCCCCCCCACGCGCGACTTCTATAGTTATAGTTGCATGTGTGTGTGCGTAGGTATACAGTAAACATATTTTGTTATCATTGTTTACACTGACCGGCAAATAAAAATAGAACAAAATTTGAAAATGGGGAAAAAAATTTTCTTACACACACACACACACATACGCACGCAGGCGAGTACATTCTATACATTCTGTTGGAAATAACAATAATTAATAACTTGTTCGGCACAGTTGATTAAATAATACGTTCATGATTATATTAGTGTGTGTTAATTAAATTACACGGTGATTCAAATATTATTGTGTCTCTTCAATTAGTTACTTGAAAAAAATTCAGTACATTCCAATTTCTTTATAAGTCCGCTTACGGGCTTGCAGGAGAATATAATTCTAAGAATTTCTGTACCCCCACTTGTGCTTAGTAGTCGACCGCCGTAACTCGCACTTCCCCTACTTTTCAAACGTGTGAGTGTGTACTTATTTATAAAGTTTAAACGATACTGTCAACACATATTTTTTTTTAAAAATTTTTTTAAATTCTTTTGTAGAAATTGTAAATAATATTGTTAGTCAAACAAAGTTTGTAATATAATCCACGCAATGAACGAACAAAACTTGTTTTGGTCAACTACACATGTATTATGTAAACACGGACCTATAATAAAAAATTATTTTAGTGAATAAAAAGATCCTGACAGGATGATTTATGAGTTGCACTAGTCGTACGCTAGGTCATTATCATTACATCAATAGCAATGTTCTGGTCCACAGAGCACCGGTCTTATAACGAAAGACTTGAATGAATTTTTGTTGGCCATGGAAGGGGAATGTTTACAATAGAAATATAAATCGGCGGACTCATAACGAGCGGACTTATAACGAAAGTCTACTGTATATACTTAATACCTTATTAACTTATAATAAACTAGCACTTATTCACGGCTTCGCTCGTGTGATATTTGAAATTATGACATCGACGTATAAAGTATATTTGTCAGTATTGAAAATTGTGATTTTTTCTTATGAACTTTGCGATTGAAATAAAATGTTTCCTCGGGGTAAGAAGCTGCCTGTGTCCGTTTAAATTTCAAATCAGTTGGTTTACTTGTTTTGACGTGAAAGCGAGACAAATAAACAAATGAAATACAACCAGTTTTTTGAAAATTTAATAACATGTTTTAATTCAAAGCAAATATACGTTAACTATGTCCGATTTTTAGAGATGTTTTTGAATGACAGAATTCCTATAACTCAAAAAACTTACAAGTATTTCCTTCAGGTTTATGTACAAAACTCATTTTTGGAGATTCTGGAAAAAAATTTTTAAAAGCTTACGTTAAGTGGAGACCAGTAGAGCCGCTTTTCTACTTAGATTTATCCATTTTTCTTTCCACATTTTTTCCAAAGCTGTTCACCAGATTAATTCAAAATTCTTTAACTTCTGCATAAATGATTAACATCAGATTTTTATCCCAACTAATTCTGAAAAGTTTTTATAAATTTTTGCATAAAGCTGAAAAAATTTTTATAAAAAGTAAACCAAGAAATTTTTTTCCCACTGAAATTACATGTTTTGTAAAAAGCTCGTGTCTATCTCTTTATTAGCGTCATAGGTACATTTAATAAAAATTAAAAGCCTATAACATTAAGGAAATTGGTCGATAAAACGATTTTTTCAAAGGACTTTAACGAAACTTCTCTAGATCTTTATTTAATTCAATAACAATAGTACGAGCTTATTCCGATTTTGAGAAAAACGATTTCAAAATTTTATAACTTTAACACGGGCTCTTATCGGAAAACTCTATTTTTTTTTTATTAAATGAAAATGTGTCAAAGAAATTTTATAAAAATTTAATAAGTATGTTATAAAATACAAACTTACAAACGATATTTAATAACAAATAAAAATTATTCACTACGTCGTTGCTGAAATATAATTTATAAACGTCATCTTACAACGTTTTTACAACACTTTTTTAACAATGCTTTTATATCGCTACAATATAAGCGCGCGGAAATTAAAAAAAAAAAACAAGTGGTATACAAATATAATAACTCAAGAATATTAATTAATACATTATTTAATTTTTGATAAAAGAAAATTTTTTCGCTGAGGTATACTTTCGTACCTGACTATCTTAGAGCAACTACGTTAAGTACAGAGAAAATCGGTTTTTTGTACAAAAAATGACAACTTTTCGGGAAGGACAAAAAATGCAACGAAACCTTCAAAGATACTCTATTATACCATCTTTGCATCAGAAAAATATTTCAGAATTTAATCTAGTATTAGAGCTAATAAAAAGATTTGATTTTTTCATAGTTTTTGAGTGCCGGTCTGCCCTTAACAAACCCATTTTATTTGCTGCAATTGTCAGTTACTTTAATTAAAATTTATATAGAAGAACACTATCGAAACTGTGTTTTAAGATATTCACAAAAATTTGTAAATACCGTCAAACTAGACAAATTTACCGATTGACGGTAATTTTACACAACCACGTTTTATATCATACAAATAAAAAGTTAATGGCTTATAACGTCTGGGCATTGTTTTAATGACATTGTAGTAGGGTTTTATATACATTTTTTTTGATACTGACAGATGCAATTTTAATATTTAATCTTTTTTTTTCAGCACTATTGTACCGTAACTCTTTATATAAAAGTTTAAGAAACTCGGTATCATATTTTTCTTTTGTTAGCACAACACGGGTATTTATAAAACAAAATTAATTACAACTAAAGTTAGTATATTTCTCTATTGATATCTGATACGTTTATGCATTAAATTACAACATCTATTTGCAGCACTGGGTATTAGTAAGTATATTTTATATACCATAAAATTTCATTATAATTATTATTGTTACTATTAAAACAAAATAAAGTAATTATTTACATTTGAATTTTCCATATTTAAACCTTAATATAAACATCAAAAGCCTTATTCAAATATTTTCAATAATTATAACAGTCGGTAATTTTAATTATGGAAATTATTTTCCCTAATATATTTCCATAAATTTCACGACCCTTTTATATTCACGTACTATGTATGTATGTATGGATATGTACCTATAGATACACCTGTTCAAAAATATTTGTTAAAAATTGAATACCTTTTTGAATCATGCCAAAAACAAAAATAATTCCTTATTATCAATAAAATTAAGCGGTTTTTCGAATAACATCCATACATCAAAATAATTTAATTCTAAATGGGAAAATAAACTGAACCAGATGAATGTAGTGGCATGTCGTAAGGCTTCGCTGCTGTACAGAAATGGAGCAATCAATCTTCAGTCAATCTTTTCAGTATTCAATTAATATTTTTAGAGATTTTTGGGTATAATATTCTGAACATTTCAACAAAAAAATATTTAAATTCAACAAAAATATGACAGATATTTAGGTACGCCTGAACAAAAATGTTATCATTGGAATCAGTGGGTACCATTAAAGTTACAAACATAGCTCACTGGTAGTGGTAGCATGTGATCACTGATCACGATCGGCCTCTACGGTTATTCTGGACATGAAACAGATGTTGTACCATCGGACTGTTTTAAAACTATCACTGAAAAATATATCGAAAGGTTTTATATTCTGCAATCAGATGAGACTGGCAAAAAAATTCAAAAATGTTGCACTCGTACTAAGCCATTGAATAAATATAGACCAGCGGTTTCTAATCTGTGGTGTGCATATTTCTGAAGATATGCGACGGGCTTACTAGGAGTACATGAAAATGTTACAGGTAATGGCGAAAGGTACCAAACTACAAGATGTTAAAAGGAAATACAAGAAATTACAAAGTCTAAAAATCTTTAGAATCGTAGTTTTTATTTAAAATGCGATTGACAGATGTTCGATTTTACATTTATATGTAATAAAAATGCCTATTGCAGGTTACAATTCGTTATTAGGCACACATTGGGCTAAAATAATTTAACACTTGCAATACAACGAGCCCAAATAAAGAAAATTTTCCGAATAATAAACAAAAAAATTATTTTTTAAATAATGTTTTAAGTCGCTGGGCTTAAAATAACCTCTGTAAAATTACCTACTACGAAACAGTTTCTTAATATCACTAATATTTGTTATGTAAAGTCATATTTTATCCTACTATAATTTCAAAAAATATTACGAAGAAAATCATAAAGATATGAATGAGATATTTCGTCGGGATAAAAAATAACCTATATTTATCGCTGTATATCGTCATATTTGTCTGTCATCATTTTTTGGTTCATTTAAAATATATTTTTCCACAGGAATGAAATTTCCCACGGGAAATTTCCCGGGGTATAAAGTAGTTTGTGTCCTTTCTTCATCCCTTCTGTTAGCAATATACAAATTTTGAAATCATTTATCCGTTTTTTAATAGTCAGCTGTTGTAATTTAAGGCATTTTCCCTCGGGAATGAAGTATTTTCCTGAAATAAAAAGAAGCCTATAACCGTCTTTGGCCCGCAAGCAACGTCTGTCGAAAGTTTCAAGTTGATTAGTTAAACTGTTGCGGCGTGAAAGCCAGTCAAACAAACAAACAAACTCACTTTCGCATTTATAATACTAGTAAGGATAAGGATAAGGATTAATGAAGTTATTTCTGAAAGAAACTTATGATAACAAAAATTACCATTAATAGAATTGATTATTTTTCAATTTAAATTCACCTCGCATTTAATATTTCCTTATTTAACCTTACTTAATATTAATACAGTATTTTGATCCTTTATTTACGTCTGATACTCAAACCATTCTATGTTTCCTACTTTGACGTGTAGATGTCACTCTATGTGTCATATTACTCATATTATACGTCTGTTTGTATATCGGTTCCCAACTTTTAGTATCATTAATATTTCTCTGTTTCGATATAGGGGGAAGACTTAATGAATGGGACTTTTTTTTTAAAAATCGTCTTCAAAACCAAGTAATGAAATACGATTTTTAATTCTTGCGGCATAAGATACTTAAAACATTATATTTTAAATTAAAAAAAAATTTTATTTTTTTTGAATAATAGTAAATTTTTTTTTTTTTTTTTTTTGAAAAAAATTAGATTTTTGTCCCATTCAGTAATTTTATTCTCATTGAATGGGACCAGAAGAATATTGAATGGGACATATGTAATACAATGTAAAATTCATGCGGTTTATACAGGTTAGTAAAAATATGGAAATGGTCAAAAATCTCAGCGGGAAAGCATTTCTGGGATAAATGATGAAGACAAAATCTCAGCATTTTTCACGACGCATCCGATGGTGACCTCGACTTTGACGTCAAGATCAAAATTCAAGCTCATATTCATAATGTCCCATTCAATATTCCTTGTCAAGTAACAAAGTTAAAGTCAAGAAATAAAAAGTATACATAGCCTCAGTGCGCAAACAATACCTATTTGATGATAGTCTATACTAAGCGGTTTAATAATCAACTAATACAAGTAATCTAAACATAATAGTTATCATAGAATATTTAGTAATTTATAAAAAAATAAAAGTTACTTTTTCTTTTTAAAATCGTATTTCCTAATTTTTGTGGAAACAAGGGGAAAATCGTTAACACATTATATCGCACATAAAAATAGTTATATAAAAGACACCTAATGACTGTAAAACAAATTTCCACTAACGGTTCCTGATTAGCTAAAACTCATTTGTCCCATTCAATAATCGTCTCATTCATTAAGTCTCTCCCCTAGATATCGACATATTGTAAAAGAAAAACATTAATTAAAAAATTTTTTTGGGTTGTATTTTTTTGAAAACATATTCATTGAATTAAAAAAAAATTTCTTTCATGCTTATTAAGAAAAAAAAATGGGTGTTTAATTTATTTGTCAATTTTTATCAGCTAGTTTAATTACACACCTAAAAGTAATGTTCCGGTATAGGGACTTTCACGTTATCTATTGATTCACAATTTCATAAATTTTATAATTTAATTAAAAACAAGTCAATATATTCTTATAACCTATATTTTTTGCATAAATACACCCAAAGCATTTTCTAACCAATTATTATGATTAGTAGTTGATATTTACAATATTGGTGGAACAAAGGATGAATCGTTGAAAAATTTATTGTTATATCAATAAATATATTGTAATGTTTCTTTTGTATCCTGTTGTGAATTTTTCCCCGGGTACAATTATTCCTTTTTCAAATGAATTGTAATGATTAATTGAGTGTATTGTTTTAATTTCCAATTGTTAAAATTATTATCAACTTCTCTGTTTTGTTCATATTTTTCTTTTTGGTATTAATAAAATTAATATTGGTATATGTACCAGGCGTTTACGATAAAAGTTTTCCTGTGAGCATAACATTTACCCTGGTGAATGTCTGCCCATTGCTTAGGAAGTGTCTGGTTGAGTGGAGGGGTGGTGGAGTTTGTAAAAAGCTGCGCTGGACTGCGTGGGGAATGGGTAGGGGGTTAAGAGTCAAACTACGTAATTTTTCAATTTATTTTATTTCGCCTAATTAATATGAATATGAAATTTCATCAACAATCATGAATAAGTTACGATCTGCTTATGATATTTTGAAATTTTACAGAACTATCACAAACAGATTGTGTTACCATTTGGCCACACAATTTTTATAGTAGAGAGACGTGTTTTGTGGAGAAATATTTTGATAAACGTTAAAAAGATTTTTTAATTTTCATATTTTACAATAAAAAGAATAATTTTAATGAAATATTTTTTTAGACTCTTCACCAAGGAGAGAAGGGGGAGTTTAAGGAACGCTCTACACTAACGGTTTCCAAACTGGGGTGGGGGGCGCACAATGTTCACTAGGGGGCGCAGGTTAATTGCAAATATTGTCGTCGTTTTCATAAAATCATGGTTTTAAGAATAAGCGCTCAAACATAATTACCAAATAATGGAAATTTTACATTAAGGAATATTTACATACACAAAACCACTTAGTTACATGGCTCTTCTTCAGCAAAAAACACTATTTTTTCGATTTTTTTTACAATATAAGAAAATATAATTTATTTCAACTTTTGGCATATTATTAGGTACAGATTATTAGGCCAGTGGGAGCTAGGTATAGAAAATCGATAATTTTTCGCCGTAGGTAGAGTAACTCGTAAAATTCTTACCTAAAATAAAAAACAAAACTTTTTCTATTAGTAGATGCTTATGGCTTGTACTTGAACGAAAAATTACTGTTTCTGTTCATTACATTTCATTTTATAAGTGCAGAATTAACGAAAAACACGAAAATTTTTACCAAAACTCAAAATTTTTCGTTTAACACACTGTCAAAAGTTAAATATTCATTTTTTCTTAAATGACTTCGTTCAAGTAGAAGCCGTAAACATTTACTAGTAGAAAATTTTTGCCAGAAGTTAAAATAAATTAGGCTTTTTATACTAAAAAAAGCCATGTAACTCCTTAACACTGATTTTTCTGCTCGCTACTGTACGTAATATTTTAACAATAACAATTCTCAAGCGGTCAAAGTTATTAGCGTGTAAGTATCGAATCCGTGTCTGATCAATGGCTTCCTCTCAAGTGTCGTATAGACCTGTCGTGCGCCAAGAATATGTTTTTTCAGTAAAAAAGTAATTTACGAATTGTTTATAAATTTTTTTTACAATATACTTTTTTGTTTATAGGGGGGGGGGGGGGGGAAGAGTTAGTGCACAAAGTTTGGCTACTCTACACTGGTATGGTATACCTATATTGTATTAGTTCAAAAAACAAAAATTATACTACCTACAGAGCCTAAAATTTTATCAGAGTTCTGATAATTTTTTCAAAATTTTAGCTTAACAAAAAAAAAAATTGTTTTTTCAAAAAATTTATTTTTATGTGCCCTTTTAGTATAGACAAAAACACACTACATTAATGTATATAGCAGCTTTACAGAAAATCTGTTTGAATTTTTTTATTAAGTAATTCAATTATTAAAGTATAAAACTTTCAGATCAATGTATTATCTACATTAGAACTCTCCATAGTGGATTTTTAATTCTATTCTACTAATTCCATAAAAAGACGGAAAAAACGAAATTAAAATAATGACTAATGCGACATGATTAATGCATTATTCACATTTTTAAATAAAAAGATAAAAAATAATAATAATAAAAGGGGAAGCTACACATTACTGGCTTTAAATGGATTGTTTTTTATTAGAGTTACTTTCCCGTTGTAGATTTGTTTTAATGTATGAATGCTATTCATACATAATATAAATCGTTATTTTTAAATGTGGTCAGGAGCGGCGAGAGGGTTGCGGGGGTTGAGCAATTTCCTAGGGGCCCAGTTCTAAACAGGTAGACCTCAGCCTCAATTAGGGGCCCGGAGAGAGTAAGAAGACGTTTTTTTATTTCTGGAGGAAAAAGTTCGAAAATTTTTTGTTCTACCCAGGGGCCCATCACTTTTCTCGCCGGCCCTGAACCTGGTATAAGTCCACTTTTAGGGAAGAAATTTGTAATGGTAATTTTAGTAATATTAATATAGTGTACGAGTATATCTCATTAAAACTACCAATAAAAAATTTTCCCCCAAAAGTGGATTTATTCCGTGTTAAAAAATAACGGTTCATATATGTTGAGAGTAGCGGACGTCTCTTTTAATATTTTTCTTAATAAAAACTTTTTAATTTAGGAAAACGTCGTTTTACTTGTATATAATTTGACTATTAAACTTGCACTGCCATCTAGTTAAAATCAACAACGAAGATACGGCCTAAGATTTTTTTACGTTTTTTTATGGTTTTTAAACAGAACTAAAATAAATAATAGTTAAATAAATTGTTACCTCTATTTTCGCCAAAAAATTTTAAACTTGTAATTTCACTATTTGACTTTATTTGGCGATAAACCTCAATATTAAGACCAGCAAGAAACCAAAATTTAACCACTCTTCAACATGTCGACCGGTTTCGGTGTCTCAAAACGCCATTATCAAGACAAGAATATAAAAATAAATAAAAATAAAGAAATAAAAAAATTTAAAAAATTTTTTCATAAACAAAAGAAACTAATTTTAGTTTCTTTTGTTTATGAAGAAATAATTTTTTTGTGTGTGTTAGATTCAAAATAATTGATCACCACTTTAATATAAAGTGGTGATCAATTCACAATATTTCACAATCAATTCACAATTCATCACAATATTAAATATTACTAAATTAAATATTTAATATTTTGATATTTTACGAGTTAAGTGGTGATCAATTATTTGGAATCTAACACACACACACACACACACACACAAAAAAAATTATTTTTATTTAAATGAAGAATTTTTGAAAATTTTTAAAATTATTTTCTAAAATTATTTTTAACAATTTGACAAAAAATGCAGTTAATTGTCAATTTTGAAATACAAAATACTCAAAATAAGTGCTGAATTCTGCACCGATGTTACTGTTTTATTATAAATACAAAGGTATATTATAATTTAGTCAAAGGCTGCATTTACTCCTGTGAAGACCCCAAGGCCCCTGAGTACCCTACATGTGAAGGCACCAGCTAAAACTATGAAAAATAAGAAATTCACGAAATTTTCCCAAAAATAAACCTTTTCTTATACTGCTCCTTTTTGGAAATATTTTATGGAGGTCTTGAGACACGTGTTTCAAGTCGCTTATGTAAATACAGCTCTGATTCTAATTGTAAAATATATTAAATATTTTAAGAACAGAAATGTTAAAATTTATCTATCGACATGGCCCAATCTAGGGGGGAGCAGCAAGTCGGGGAAATTCCCAGAGCGGCAAAAATGAGGGGCGGAAAATTTGTGGACGGTTGGCGGCTATTGAAAAACTAATTTTATGAATTTAGGCTTTACATTGTATTTTTTATGTTTCTTTTACGGGTATCTATTCTTTAATAGATTAAAAATTTAAGTGAGGTTGATCACATTATTATAGTGAACAAGAATTCTTAAAAATATCCTTGTTTTTTGAAAAAATAACAAAGATCATGTAATTTCTAATCTATGGTAAATTTGAGTCAAAATAGATGATAAAGGGGTGAATGGGGATGAACCGTAGGGCCGATTAAAATTAAAAATGAAATATAATTTCGAATTTTCTGTATTTATGCATCCAAAAACGAACAACTTCAAACTTAGTCACTATTGCTATCGGAAAGAATAATTATTCTAGAATTTAAGAAAGATATATGTTCGCCCTTACATCTAGTGTTTTTAAACCAAGTTCTTGAAAATCATTTTTCATTTTAAATAATTAATATTAGATAGGTTTACTTTGTGAAAATCCATATTAAAACATGAGATCGTTGCTGTGTTACTTTTGTCCCTATTCACCTCTCTGTCCCAATTGAGTTCGCTTTACGGTACTCATTTAGAAACCTTAGTAGACCAACATACGCGAATATTATACAACTTCAAAAATCTTACATTCGAGTCAAATTGACAACGTCCTTTAGGTAAGTCGATTAATAATTGCACCACCTCTGGAATAGCATGCTTATATAATTTATAAAGTGTCATTGTAAAGGGCGGCAAATATTACTTTGCCCAGAGCGGCTAAATAGCTAGATCGGCTATTGTATATTACAAGGAACACTACGAATCAATATAAATCATAAAATTTGGAATTACTTAAGTGTAGAGTTCGAAAATGATTTCAACGTTAACGTCAATCGCCCCCTAGGTGTCGCATTTTTTTTGCATAATATACATTCTTTCTTAGAAGTTAGTTGTAAAAATTTTTAGCTCCTACATACTTTTCAAACGAATTTCTATTTTTTATGATCTTTTTATCAAGAAGCGATTCCCTACTGGTATCTTCCCCTACTGGTCACGATTACATAAATTATAATTATTATAGGAAAACAATTAGGATTACTTTCCATTCAGTTAAAACAGCTATGACTTCTAGAATTCTAGAATAAACATAATGACACAATAAATATATATTTGTTTAGAAAAAACATTTAGTTCGTAACTTTATACGAAGTTATTTCGATTTGATATATCATTTTAAGTAGAGGTAGGTAATACTGTTTTGCTTGGTAGTTGCCAGTGTAATAACGAAATTTGTTCTCAATTTGAGTAAATGTTTCTTTTGTTTAGTGATTCATTAATGTCGCCGTCGCGTTCTTGCTCATTTGGGATTTATTTATCTATGTCAATATTTGTTTATACATTTGACATGTCACATATTAATTTTCCTACAACGAAAATTACTTTCCTACTCGTAAATCAAATAACACCTAAAGTAATTAACGTAGGTACGTACCATACTTATACGACTAATTGTTAGCTAATGGAAAATGGGGTAATATAGAATTGCTTCAAGATATTATAATATGTGTGTGTTCTCTTGTAAATAGATTTGTAAGCGAAGTTTATTAATTTACACTGACAGTATTAATAAGTTTTCGAATGAATTCTGTAAAAAATGAAGGGTGTAGACAAGTTACTGAGGTACGAGATAATCTTACAGAAGTTAAATAAATGTCTCATATATTTAAAATATGAATTACAGGTTAACAAATGGAAAATTTTCTTAACTATATAGGGTTGACCGGGGTAATTGTGAATGGATTTTCATGAGTTGAGATATAAGTGTTGTTTTAAGTATTTTTTATTTTATATATCACATTATGGTTGATTTATTTTTAATTCCACATTATTCAGGATGCCACACACAAATTTTGAGCAAATTTGTATGAAAAACAAAAATTTTATAAGCCATTCACATTTCCCCGGTGCGGTTTTCCAAATCTTATGAATTTCGCGGTAAAAGTGAATGCCATCAGAAAAATTATTTAGAATGGATTACAAGAGAAGTGTGGTACGTCAGAGTAAAGCCCAACTCAAATTCTTCACATTTACTCCACTTTCAAATTTTTCATCATACTTTAGTCGTCACAATTTTTCTTTGTTTAATGCAAGTTACGCATACCTCAAATTTCTACAAAAAATGAAGGCTAAATAAAAATAACAAAAATTGTAGGAACAAATTTATTACAAGCTAAAAATGATATTTTGATGATATTTTGTCATTTTATCATATAAAAAATCAAAAAATTCCATTCACACAAAAACAAGGAAAATAAGATATTTTCAAGGAATATTTAGTTTACATGAATAAAAAACAACAATTTTTTTTTCTTTGGTATTGTTTGTACAACGGAAACTTGTACAATAAAGTCACCAGCACCTTCATCAACATTTTCAACTCTGAAAAGGACACTACTGAAATTTTTGACCGAATGGGGGCATTTGTGAATGTCGTTCACAATTACCCCACGATTTTAAAATCAGTGGGTAATTGTGAATTGGTGATACAATAAGGTCACCAACACCTTCATCAACATTTTCAACTTTGAAAAAGACACTACTGAAATTTTTGACCGAATGGGGACATTTGTGAATGACGTTCAGAATTCCCCCACAATTTTAATTGTGAATTGGTGATAAATTGTCCAATTTCTTTAGCAGTTAATAAGGAACTCTCTCGTAGTTTAGATCACTTCTTTAGAAGTACTTTTAACCATTTTTTACCTTTTAAAAAAAGAAAATGTATTTAAAGAAAAAATTTTTTTTTTGAGGATTGGTCGAAGTAAGATACATAAAATTTTGCAAGGGTTTTTTCAAAATAAAAAAAAAAGATACTAATAGATACTTGGAGAATTGTTATGAAAAATTAATAGCATATTAAGAAAGGACAGAAAAACATATTAAGAGTTGATTTTTAACAATATTAATGTTATTTTAGAAATTATAGGCGCCGTTCACAATTGCCCCAATTCACAATTACCCCGGTCAACCCTAAATATATTTCCTGTATATTGAAGAGTAACTGAAAGTTACGATGAATTTATAACTTTTTTCTTAGAGGTTAAAGAACTACAAAAACATATTTTATTTAATCGTTTGAAGTAATAAGTCTTTTTGAATGGTCTTTTGGAGCAGCTTTGTGATTGATTCCTCACGTAAATAAAACGATGACCGCATCTGACAGATAAAGGTCCCAAGGCCAAACCTGTCGATTTTGATAACTGCAAAAAAAAAGGTTTGAAAAGGTGAAATCGCTCTTCAGAAATTGTAGTAAAAATTTAATTTTTTTAAATATTCCGAAAACAGTAAGAGATAAGGCAAAAGTTTAAATTGACGATATTACGCCTTTTTAAAGAGGTATCCATTAATATGCAATTTGTTTCAAGTACATCAACAGGGGTAGGGTTTACGATTTGGGGTTCAATTTTGCAAAAAAGGGTAAAAAATAAAATAGATATATTAGAATTTTGTTAAAAAAAATACAATTGGCCTGTTTTTACTCAATTTCCTAATATTAAGTCTAGGGACAGACATCCTCTATAGAGGATGACTGTTTCGATATAATCGTGCTATTTAAGTAATTCAAGAACTTCTTCATGGTAAATAGTTCAAAACAATTAGAATAACGTAGGAATGAAATTCTTTAAAAAATAACGAAATTTTAACGAAAAATTATCGATACCGAAAATAACCAAATTTTCCAAATGAATAATATATGGAATGGAAGTACTTTTCGAAATAGATTGCACATGCTAATATTATATATTTCACTTAAACACGATTTATCACTTACGAATTTAAATTCCCGTTTTCTTAGCTTTATCTCTTTCATTGTTGCAAATGTGTAAATTTTAAATTTGTAGTTTGTTTTTAAAAAAGATTAAATAATAGAAGATTGATTTGTTTCGAATATAAGAATTATTTAATTTTTTAACGATGACTCATGTTCAGTTGTATTTGAAACGGGGTTTACTTTTTGTTGTCAAAAATGTATTTGATTCATCCATACTTATTCGAAAATACATTTTTTTTTAAATTTAACTAATATTTTTGTTCTGATATTATCTCATATCTCTACAACCCTACGATTTACATAATCATTATTAAACTATATATAGATTCATGTATATTCTCTTTAATGTGGTAATTATAATTCGATTTTTAATTAAACGTGGATAATAATACCATACCAATATAAGATTATTGTTAATTAGCATATGTCAGATTACACCATATACACTATAGGCTACATTCTAATGTACTCAATCTATGCATTGTGTACTGAAAGTGGCACAATATCACCAATAGACAGAGAACAATGGTTTTGCGTTAGCGTTAGTATATGTACGTATTCCATATATGTACGTATTATGTGCTGTGTAGTTAGTATTACGGTTATACGATGCAGTTTCGATAATCTATTTGGCGAAATAAACAATTATAATGTAACATATAACAATTAGTGGTGTACGATGGTTGATATCTTTCATCTTATATTCAGTTTATAGTTAGTTGACAATAACAGACATACAGGATCGGTTTAAGAAAATTGGTGGGAAACGTGAAAACGAAGCCTCAGGGTAGTAATTTTTGAGTAATATTTACATAAAACTGTTTAAAAAACCGATGTATATGGCGAATATCATCTTTTAGTGGACGTTCCCAAAAAAAATTTTGACAGTTTGCTTGAAACGGTTTCGCCATACGCACAGTGCTTGGGTCACAGTACGAAATAATTGGTAAAATGGTCGTCCAAAACTGTTATGAGTGGCTGAAAACCTTCGCGCTTATCGTAGTTTTAAATAATTTGCCTATGTTTGAATTTCGCCATTTTTACCATCGTTCTATTTGTTTTATGTCTGGAAATGATTAAAACATTTTGGCACACGCAATTGTATACGTATAATATAAAAGGAAGCAAGTGCGAGTTGAATGCGTAAACATTTGATAAAAATGACAAAACCATGAGGGTACCGAGATGTTTCTCTCCCGAATCCTAATAAAACCCGGTCAGATAATTGATTTCAGTTGATTTACAAAACAAAAATTTACTTTTATAAAAATTGCAAAGGCATCCCCACTTCTTACACGCATCGTCACGTTATGTAGGTATGCTTAAGTATATTCAGATCATTTCTTTTAAAAAAAACCCGTTATCAATTGATTAACACCCTTCAAAGTGATGTCATATGAATTTTACCCTAATAATTGCAACCTTAGAAATTTGAATATTCTTTCTCGGTTTCCTATTATGGGTTGGCAAAAAAAAACTGCTTAATACGTAGGTAATTTCGAAACGTTCAGAAGTACACCATCAGCTGAAGTGAAAAAGTATAATAGGCTCAAAAAATAAATATTATTAAGGTATGAATGTTATATCACACTAATAAGACATTGAAATAATGGAGTGCATTGCTAATAATGTGAATAAATTGTTTTTCAATGATAATTAATTTGATATAATACTTATCCATAAAATATTTATTTATTTTTTTTAATCTTAATTCACTTGAGCTGGTAGTGTACTTCCAAATATTTCTGAAATTATTTATTTTATTATCAAGCAACTACTTTTTTTGTCAAGAAGGATAGGCTAAGGGTAGAAGGAATATTTTGAATTTTAGTGTTACAATTATTGACGCAAAATTCATATGACGTCACTTTAAAGTGTGTTAACAAATTGATGACGTGTTTTTTTAAAGAAACGGCCCAGGTATACATTAATATAATTTTAATCAATTTTGATGAGAATAAATTTGGTGAAAGCATGCGATATTTACTATTTATTTCCGGGATCAATTCTCACTACATATATTTATTTACTAATGTGATATTTTTTACCAGCTGCTCTATCAAATACTGACTGTAATTAAACTCCAAGGATTTATTCATTGTGGTTGAGAATTTTACTGTGAATACTGCATTCGAAGACAAAAATTTCGTCTGATAGATACAATGGCAAATGGCGTTAGGGAGGGAGTTCAAATAAAAAAGCAACTGTTTTATTTATGATTATTTTGTTTTTTGATTTTTTTTTTTTTAAATTAGGGAAGGTTTCAAATAGAAAATTTTGTTTTTGAAACATTCATTACTCTTCCCTGTAGGGGAAGGGGGTCCTTTTTCACAAGTTTTTAAACGTTTACAAGGAATGTCATATCTCAAAAAGTAATGAATATTTTCCAAATATTTTTTCATCATTTTATTCCTAAAAGGACCTGTCCATAAAGCTGAGTATGGATTTCAAGTAATTTTAAAAATTAACTATAAAATTGTAATCCCAAACTTCTAAAAATTATAAAACCCAATTTTTTATTTAAAAAAAATGTTTAAAAATAGTTACAATTGTTGAAATGGAAAAAGCATACTCCACTTTATGCGCAATATGTTTATGAACAAAATTTAAAAAAAATTAAGTCTCTATCTTTTCTAGAACTTGAGATATGATTTTCCTTGTCGGGAAAAACGCAACTTTTGGGAAACGGTAAAAAACAAAAATAATAACAAAAGTAGCTGTTTACTCACTGTTTATTAAAACGTCTACAAAGGCATACAAATAAAAGGACATTATCTTAGTGCATACTATAACTCATGTACACACTGAAATTAAATATTACCGATCAAATCGCGAGAGGGGGGGGGGCAAGCGTTGTCTGCAAAGGAGCAGCAACTTGTCTCTGCGGCGACTCACGAGATTCGAAAAAAATTAGTTTGTTAGCCGTTTCTGGCGTGAACTCCCTCCTTAAAGCCTAACCTGTACCGTATCCACTTACATTTCTACACATTGTCTGAATTCAACCTGACCTACATTATCTAATACGGTTGTACCACTCTATATGATATGTGTTGGAATATGTATTACTATAGATTATTATTAAAGCATAATTCGATTGAAGATGCATATCGTACACAATGGTGTTTAAATATAATCTTTAATTTTAAATTACATTCAAAATACATTGTGTTATCAGTGTTTTGTTAGGTAGGAATATTAACTGGAAATAAGTGTGGTAAACTTAATTTTTGGATAAACTAAAATACAAAACCCGCCGGCAATTAAATCAGTTCATCCAAAAGTAATTATTTAATGTTTAATAATTTGGAACTATTGAAGGTCGCTCGGAAATAACATGAATATTGCGTTCAAGGTGATTAAAATATATTTTCCAATATACACCACAAATCCAATTTTCCGTAGTGGTCGGTGCAAATTTAAGCGGAAGTACGTAAAATCGGAAGATCAGGGGCGTCGGTAAATTTTGTTTCGGGGATTGGTAAATATTATTTTCTGAATTTTTAAAAAAAAATATTATCTTAAGAAAAAACTTACACCTAAAATTCGGTTGTGTAGACAAAGGAAATCGAATCTTATACTAATGAATATGAGTGACGACTTTTAGAAAACTTTCGAAAAATCAACTTCACTATCGCATTCATCAACGTAAAAGACGCCAAATAGCGGAAGTTGACAAAAATTCTAGAATATTCGACTCGTGAACTAGCAAATATACCAAAAAACAAACTTCACTATTTAGTTGGGCACTAAAAATTAGATTAAACAGCGCACTTTGACAAAAATTCTAGAATGTTCTATTCGTCAACTAACAAAGATATCGAAAAATCGACTGCACCATTTAATTGGTCATCGAATAAAAGACGGAATAGCATATTTTGATAAATGTTCTATTCGTCAAATTGCAAAAATTGTTTGTCAAAATCGGACATTTGGTTTACATTAGTTTAATTTCGGTTGGACAATTAAGTGGTGCAGTAGATTTCCCAGTATCTTTGCTAGTTGACAAATAGAATATTCTAGAACATTTCTTAAAATGTGTTATTTGGTGTCTTTTTTGGTACCCAATTCAATGGCGACGTCTGTTTTTTAATATCTTTACTGGTTGACAAATAGAACATTCTAGAATTTTTGTCAAACTACACTGCTAAATCTCATTTTTAATGATCAATTCAACGGTGAAGTCCGTTTTTTGATATCTCTGCTAGTTGATGATTAGAATATTCTAGAATTTTACGTTACTCATTTTGCATTTGCATTTTGCATATTATGTATACAGAATACGTGCATATATATCTGCAGTGAAATTTTAAAATTTTTAAAGGCTACGAGACCCTCAGACAATATTACTTACGGCCCTGACTCTGGCTTGGTACATAAATTTTCACCAACACAGACAAACAACAACATATCTGTGAGAGGAGAACCCCACTAAATTGCTGACGTCACTACGTAAAATCACAGTACGTACCATTGGATGGCCACTGTAAGTGTGTATTTTAATAAAGTTCCGGGAACTACATGCATCCGGAGCCACGCACTTTAGTTCGAATCTATCTTCGAAGAATAGTTCAATAATTATTTTTACTCTTAACGTAACGTAAGTTGACGTACAAGAAATACTTATATGGAAAATGGAATTCGGGACACATTTTCTACATATTGCAATATTAAACATCAGTACAGCGACAATTATTATAATATTATATTGTGCAGGCCCGTATCTAAGGGGGGGGGCAAACCGGGGTCCCTGCCCCGGGCGTCAGTTTTAGCGGGCGCCAAAATCATACTAAGTCGGTCTATATCAAATGGTCTAAAAAAAAGTTGGTTGCTCGACCATTTTAGAAAAAATTAATATTCTTCCAGTTGTTTCTATATCATATTTGAAGTATTGAAAACAATTCTTAAAAACATTATCTTGAACCGTTTAAGTGTGGTAGCCATTTTTGTTTTTAAATTTGCGCTGATTTTTGTGTTTGCAGCCATTTATGCCAATGCACATATTTCATAAACCGTTCATCCTAAAAGGTTGAAATCAAAACCATTTTAAAGGTAATAAATGTCTCTTTATTTTAAGTTATGTCCATATTTAATCTATTTTCGTCCCTTACATAAGAAAACTTTACCTAAAGTTGGATATCAGAATTTAGCAAAATTCACTTTTTGAACATTTTTTTTCTTATAGAAGGAATGTTTAACCCTCTTAGTATTTTTTATGACAATAGCTGTATACGGGTACAACTGTCAGCTACCCTTTATGAAACCAATACACACTATTTCAATTATGAAACTTGTATCCTTTAATTGTTACAAACTACCGGAAACTGACTTTTTCCAAAATTTGGAATTTTGCGTCTCTGTATCTCTGAAGGGAGTCGTGATAAAAATTTGAAATTTGGATAACTTCTAGTGCTTTCGGAGTAGATTTATTAAAATAAAAAATTAACTTGTTCCTATATTGATCCTATATAAAACTTTCAATTTTTACCATTGCCGCAACAGGAAAAGTAGGAGTTTTGTAAAAAGGACTTATGAGTTTTTTTGATAATTTATGTCAAACGTTGGAGAGGGGGGGCGTCATTTGCCAATTTCTGCCCCGGTTCTAAAAGATCGTAGGTCCGGGGCTGATATTGTGTATAGATATGTAATATGGTGGCTTAACATTGAGAGCTCGAGGTATTTGATAATGATAGCGCATTTACATAATGCCTATTGTCATAACAAATTTCGTGTAATTTTAGTTGAATTTCAGTATTTGTATTAACTACAGATTCGTTGGTAGAAAAAAATACTTTTTAATATACTTAATTATAAATGTGATTTAAATTTTTGCACTCTAATTCCGGACAATCTTACAATTTTAATTTTGTTACAAAATGAAAAGAACGATAATACAAACGCATGATACACTTAAGGTAGTTTTATTGGGATATGCGAGTATGTATACAAAATTGTGAATTAATGTTAGTAAGATTTGTATTAGAATGATGATTTACTGTTGATCTTCAAATTGCGTGGAGCTTTTGTTTATATAAGTATGTAACGAATTTCGACGCATACTTTTACATCGATTTTCTCTGTTCCTAGGCAGTAAATAATTTTTGTCATCAGAACAAGTTACAGTTAGCACATTCTGAGTAATAAGTACACAAAATTGAAAATTTTCTTAAACTCTTGTAGTACGAGTATATGTACCTACTGTCCAACGAACGGATAGCATATGCACGCCTAATCTTATATCAGATTCTGATGTTCAACAAATTTGGTAAAGAAATTAATTTACATCTGATTCAGTCATACTATAGATACGAACTGGCTTATCTTATATCGTGGCAGAAACTTATTGTTAGATACAAACGTCGAACCTCTAAATAAAATTAAAAATTTTAAAGCCAAATAATAAGCTAATGGCATCATAGTAATTTTTGTTTTTTCATGATTTATTTTTTTTCCCGAAAATCTAACATTTTCGAATATTGTTAAGTGTTAACATATATATCGGGTCTCAAAATATAACCCACTTTGTAGAAATCTAGTTTAGACAGTTCTGAAACTTAAATTTTATTAAAACTAATTATAGAAATATCAAAGACTAGGTAATAAACCTCTATTAATTTAATTAGAAATATCATTGACTAAAAACTATATTAATACAAGATTTTCAGTTTACTGAAATTAAGACAAATTGACATGATTCCCTATGAATTTGTTTAGTCATAATAACTTAATTGTTGGTTTTCATTTTCAGCTGTAATCAGTTCCATAGCTTTGATCTTTACGAAAATGTAAAAACACCAGAGGAAACGTATTGAACAATATTTATTTAACGTTTTATATATTTAATGTCTTAAAAAGCTGAAACTGTGAATTGTCCATCAAAAAAATATATGAGTTCCTTCGCAAATATTCTCTATTTTGTGTCGTATAGAAAAAATAGGACAGCCTAATTTATTGACAATAATCAAAATTTAGACTTGAATAATACTTTACTTTGACAACATTTATACAGTTATTCGTTTACTCTTTTTGCCTGCAGTCAAATTCAAATAAAATATATTAAAATTATATTTTTATTTCCGTTCTTCGTCCATTTAGAAAACTACACTTATAAAACTCATCGATTTTTTCACTTTTTGCGCACTAAGCAATTTCCAATTTGCTATTCTTATTGCGTGATGTATCCTTCTCAAAATATATACACACTCATTTGCTGATAATTTTTTTTTTGAAACATTATCATTTTTCTAAATGTATCCCCATCTCATTCGGTCTAATATCACCGCCATCATATTTTCTTCTTTTTTTCTGTTGTCTTTTCTCTCTATACCATTTTGTGTACGGCGTTTTCATTTCTTTAAAAGCTTTTTGAATTATACAATAACTCAACATTGTTTATCATTCCATATATATATCTAAAGTCAAAAAGCCCTTAGTCATTTTCAAAAACGAAGAGAACAAACCTATAAGGTAATGTTTTTACATTTTCTGTTTTTGCTTTCGAATAATTGAAACTTTTTTTTGTTTTTGGGTTTAATGACTTCCTTTGGAGGCTTGAAAAGATGAAAATAGTTAAGGAATATGGTCGGAGACTTGATTCTGTTCAGAAATCTATAGATAGTTAGTTTTTGTAATTTATATTTTAGAAAAGTAGATAACAAATTTTTATCTTTATAATTTTTTCGAATTTTTATTAATTTTCAGCATCATTATAAGTTAGTGAAAAATGCAATCATTCTAACACATTCTGCAAAGAAAAATCAGTCTTGGTTTTTGAGTTTTGCCTTGACCTTGCATTTTTTTTCAAGACCAGGACCAAGACCAATAATACGCATAATCTAACAAATATAATTGCAAGACCAATACCAAGACTCAAGTGAACATGATCAAGCAAAAGGCAAAACCTTTATTAAAGTAAATTGCGATCAGTGATCACACATGTGTGTGAGTGTGATGTTACCGCATAGGTGCGTAGCTACAATAGGTTTGCCGCCACATCGCATCGCTTCGTCACTCACGGTAACTTAACAAAGAGCAAGCTATGTTTGGTATACTATACTTTATTGGTATACGCTTTATACGAAATTGTTGACATGGTACAGCAAGGCGTCAAAATGTTACATAATAATATTGCCGGCCTTCCGTTGACGCGTGGACTATACAGTATTAGAATTTTTTGAATATTAAAAGGGTATAGCAGGATAAGCATAGGGAAATGGCCCCCATAGCCGATGTCTGTAATAATATATGTAGTAACATTGGTACCCCAAGTGATTACCAAATATGGTGTCATTGACTCTTAGCCTTGATTTGTCCTTGAGATATTAACCAAAATATGTGTGAGTGTCGTAGTTTTTTAACTAAATTTTCTCAAAACTATGACACTTAGAAAAATAAAACCGACACCAAAATTTAGGCAATACTTGGGGCTATATTATATATTTTTTTGATCTTTTTCCCTAAATTTTAAAAGTTCAAAATAACTGCATAAAAGATATATTTTATTTTTTAGTATGGTTTTAGTATACTTACACCTTTCAAAAAATACAGATTATTGCTGACCTTATGTACTTACAGCACACCAAATTTCATCAAAATCGAAGAAGCGCTTTTTGAGTAATAAATAATTTATTAAGTATATGGTATGTATTAACCGTAGAAAGGAGTGCTTAAAAATAATTGTATAAAAAAATTTAATTTTTTGATAAATGGCCAATGGTCATACGGGCCGAAACATGTCACAGACATTTAAAACTTTAAAATAAAGTGGTATTAGTAAAGTAGAATTGTCTATGTCAAAAAAAAAATTGTGATTTAAATAAATATACCAATAAATGACGCAAACAAGTTTAATTTGAACGTAAAACTATAAATGTTAATGATATTACCATCGAAATTTTCGGAACATACATTTATTCTTCATTTTTGTTTCGTTAGTGTTCTAACGTAACAATAATTTCAATTTCTACATCATTTACCATCGTACGATCTTATCGGGATATGGAGACGGCGATATGTATCTAGAACATTTGCAATTAATAGACATTCACACTATTTGGGATAATTTCTCATTCACGGCATACTACAATTGTCGACTTGTGGTTGTGGTTTGAATTCATGTATATATTCTCATTCGTAGAATAAACATTATAATAATTTATCTATATATTTGCGCTACACATAACAATCAATATCCGAAATGCTAAATGTCAAAAAGAGAAAAATCGGCCAACAGTGCACTAACATACTTTAGGCTAACCTGAATCGTTACTAATTAATCCATTTCCTATTATAATCTTTATGATGATAAAGTGGTCTCTAATAGTTATTTAAGGAGAGTTTGCGTAATTACTCTCCCATATTAATGGGAGGGACATCTTTGCCTAATTACTGTTGCCTGTTGTGAATATTTTTTAGTTGATCTAACAATCAATTTCTTTAAAAGTACTGTTCGATAATTAATTTTATCGATTAATTTTTTGACTACTTAATTAGTAACGATTCACGTCAGCCTGAAATAAAGTTAGCTAAACCATTAATTATATCCTGTAGCAAATATAGTCCTATTTACTGAAAAATAGACAACTCATGAATAATTTGAAACAGAAGTAGGGTAAGTGCGGGAGAGATGCCCCGTCGGGAGAGATGCCACAGTAGTCATAGTTCGTCCCTTGATTGATCGATAGCTCTATTAATGGATTATATGTTTAAAATAGGTTACTTATTTAAGCTGTATATGGTAACATTTATGATTAGTCCATCAGTTTAGTAATTATCCAACTTTTTAAGTTGGATAATTAAGTTTTTTAACATAATATTTTATCAAGCATTTAATTCATTAGAATTTAAGAATGTATATTTCATTGCTTTAATTAAAATGAGTTTTGTTATTAATATAGGTATATTTTAAAAGTACTGTATAAAATTTTAGGTTAGAATTCCGCACTATGTTTGCTGTAGCAACATGCGGCATCTATCCCAACAAAAAGAAGGGATGCCGCATTTAAAGTTGGTATAGATGCCGCATCATATTACTTGTTAAAAACTTATATACCTTAATTATGCAATTTTTTTTACTGTAAATTATGCCACGTAAATATAAAAGATCCATTAATAGATCAGGAAGAGCCCTCATATTAGTGAAGATAACGAAAATAATGATGGTTGCCTGTGTATTGAATGTTTTGAAAGGTACTCAGAGACAAAAGAAAAGTTGACTGGTTAAGATGTATAAAGTGCCAAAAATGGTTACATATTGCATGCATCATGTATGGAGATGTATGTAAAATGCAAAATTTTTAATATGAACTATCCGGCGTCTCACCTTCTTTGATGCGGCATCTCTCCCATAGGTATGGGAGAGACGCCGCTTTACAAGCTCTACAAAAATGTTAATTCTGAATCCTTTATAACTCAAAATTTAAAATTATTTATAAATAATTTTAAAGAAGAATGTTTACATTTATTGTGTACCAAATTTCAAATCAATAAAATGCATACTTTAAGAATTATCAAGTGTTTTCAAAATGTGCGGCATCTCTTCCGAATTCACCCTAATCTAAGTAACATTTTAATTATATTGAGATATTAAGCAAAACGCATTTTCGTTTGCTGATATTTTAATGTAGATATTAATAAATTAATTTTTGGGTAATTTACATTCAAAAAACTTAATAGTAGGGGAGCCCATAATGATAAATGGGGACACTCTCGAGCGTCGTTGAGACCTATTAGTTTTGAAGATTAGATGATATGAAGAAAAAAAAATTAATTGATGTATATCCTTTCAGTGGTGGCGGGAGCGTCTACAGATGTAAAAAAATACTGTAACACTGAAATATTCGAGCGCGTCAAATATTGATAGTGCATATATCCCACGTATCTCTGATAACGGAAGTATGTTAATCTGCCGGTTTGTATGGCGGGGGGTAGCCGTATGGAAGGGTAAAAAATAGAAAAAAAATAAATTTATTCGAACTCGTCAGATATTTATAGGGAATGTTAAGTGACCCCAAAACAAGCTCCGATTCAAAATTCTGATGATTCGGACGTAACGTAAGCTCGCGGCGGCTTTTTGAAAATGCAAAAAAAAAATAGTTATTTTGAAATACTCGAGCGCGTCAGATTTTCATATAGACGATTCAACTTCATGCCCGAGACTTGCTGACCCATAATCTGACGATTAACAGAAGGGATTTTCTAAATCTGACAATTTGAAAAAAAAATTATTCATTTTAAGTGAATATCCTTTTTGGAAATACACTTATTACAGCGGGTGCCACAAAAAGATCTTAGCCCGGGACTATGGCAGAAATTTCATCAAAATTGCGAATTGACAATTCAAAACCTTTCCTTGTAAGTGAACTAGCTTTTGAGAAAAATTAAGAAACTTACTGAATTTCTTTAGATAAATACTTTGCACCGTTTTTATCATTACAATAACAATATTTATATCTGTTTTACTTTTTAGAAATAAAATAAACTAATTTTTCAAGAACGCGTCATCGCCAATTTTGAAAATGTGTTCACTGTTAGAGAGCTAAACTATTTCAGATGGATATAAGTTATGTTATATGAGGTCTGTCAGTGTCCGAGGGTCCCAAAAACGCTAAAACTACCCAACCGATTTTGAAAATTTTTTCACCTTTTAAAAGTTAAATTATTTAAATGCATATAGGCTATAGGTACTATATGAGATCCGCCAAGGCCCTGGGGGCCCAAAAGCGCTAAAAATTAATTATTTAACCGATTTAGTTGCACAGTGTTTTGTTTATAACGCAAGCTAGCAAGACAAAATTATTTTTTAATAGATATAAGTTTCAAAGCCTCCTGTCTTTTTGGCTGCAAACACTACTTCGCTCAAACTGCATGTGTTAAACTTTATTTACGATTTTTGTTACTTTGGCTTGTTGAAGTCGTCAGATTATATTTTTTGCATGATATTTAAATTATTTCCTTCGAAAGGAAAGAAACCTCGACCACTTTCGAGAATGTCGAGATGACGTTTTTTTTCTTCAAGTTAGTAAACCCTTCTACTCCCTTACGTTAAGCTAATATCGTCAGATTACTTAAATGCCCACTTTTAAGCATGTAATTAACTCACCTTACCTTAATCTGACGCGCTCGATTATTTCTAACGATCAACTTTTTTTTACTATTCTGATCCGCTATCCTAGGCCGTCGGCCATACATATAGGTTTCGTATATGGTGGAGGTACTCAACAGAGTGCAAGGTATTCCCCCTTATATTAATCTGCCGAACTTCATCAAATCCCAAAATCCCCGCTTTGGCTCCCTTACTATAAGCTTTTATGCATATAGTGTTCCAAAAGTGTGTGATTTTATATTAAAAATTGTTAATTGTTTTAACTTAACTAGGGATTGTAAATTTACCGTTTTTTCACTTACCGGTAATTCGGTAAATTTTTTTAACAAACCCGGTTTACCGGTAATTTACCGGTATTTTTTTTAGGTACGAAAATATAAGACTAAATATCACAAAATGCAATTTTTTATTAAGGACATTACATAAAGAAAGAATATATTCTAAAAAATATTTTTAAGAGGCACAGTGAACATGTATAGTATCAATAATTATAGTTTTCAATTTACATACGTACATAGACAATTTATTTAATATTTTTCATTTATCAATTTCTTTAATAAACGGGCACATCACAAAAAACATAACTTTATATTTTCACTTATAGTTGTAATCTTATTTTGGTACAAAATAACCCAGTAGCGGAAAATGCTCTCTCAGCTTCTATACCCGCGCTTTAATTAGTAGTTTTAAATCATTGAAACAGCATTTATACCTTACTGATGGTTACAATTCCTTTGATGCATTTTTTAAATATGTGCTCCTATGGTTATAAAATATTTTGGAAAATCCAACAATTTGCTTTCGGCAATTTTATTTGATTTCTAAAGACTATGTCAATATCCACACCTTCCGTCATGAAAATATACCACCCATTATTTTTGCTTATTAAAAAAAATATTTGAAATTTCGTTAAGGAGTTGTTAGTATAATATGGATATTATATTTTTAAGGAAAATGTACCTATATTTTGTAAAATTATATGTCTAACTGTTTTGTAAAATTATAAAGGAAATAAATATGAAAAGGACGTTTTATTATATTTGAAAGCATTTTGAGACTAATTATTGCATTGTGTGATTTTATTGTATCATAGAATTTTTATTACAGTTACCCAATAAGGGGTAATCTGATTGTGTACATTTAGGTTCAATACGATGTACCTGAATTAGGTTCAATACGATGTTCTATGAAATAAAATGAATTAACAAAAATTTCAAAATACACTGTTTTTATTTAATTTATCGGATTAACCGGTAAAAAATCAGCGAATTACCGGTAAAAATTTTAAGCCATTTTTTCTGGTTTACCGGTTTACCGGTATTACAATCCCTAAACTTAACTCACTTCTGCAGTTGCGAAATGTTAAAAATACAAAAAATCATAAGTGAGATTATTACGATTTATTTTTATATTGAAGACGTTATTATATTTGGATGATTTTTGCAATGGTTCCATTACACATCCCATGGTACGGAAATGGGGTTAACTCAACTTAAAAGTGTTATACTTGGATCACTTCTGTTTCAGACTATTCACATTATGTTCCTCATATCTAATCCGTCTCACCCCGTTACTGGCGTTAGGGAAATTGTCTGTTAATTAGCCTTACGCTCCATCTGGTAGTATAAGTGTTCATTGATCTACAAGGAAACGGAATTTTGTTTAGAGATGTAATCAAAATTAGTATTCAGTAATATTTAAACTTTTGAGAAAGATCGAGGACTATTTTATCACTAAACAATCATTTGATTTTTCGTAATTTTGGATGTTGATTGTATCTATATTGTGTATGTGATGTAATAGAAGGCAGCGAGTTAATCAGTTTCCGTTAGATAATAATTTTCAAATTTACGATAAATTGCTCGTTTTGCTTTGACGTCACTAATAGTTCACTATGCTAAATATATTAGCGACCTCGTTAACACATAACTAAAATTAAACAACTGCTTGTTAACCAGGCGCGTTCAATTTACCCAGCAACAACATCAACTAACTAATGCATTAACAGATATATACACTTATAAAATACATAATACGGATTCATTTGTATAATTACTAATATCAGTATACGATACAATATGTACGATAGCGTTTATCACATTCCAGATTTTCAAGCGTTAAATAAATTGACTCACTTCAGCAAGATAAAGATATGCGATAAATCTTATTACTACAATTTTCTGATACACTACGCTGCAAAATTTTGTATGATAAGGTTGATGCAAGCAATGGAAGCAAGATTTCTTCAAGTCTAATCATTTTGGCATTTAACCATGAAACTTTTTAGTTGCTTGGGTCTCAAGAATTTCTAGATTCTTACAATTTTAAAACGATTTATCTGTCAAAAAGTAAAATATCTTTTGTATTTTCTTGACTACTACTCAAATATAGTTGTGAAAACAACGCAACACAATGATGTAAAATGTTGGTTTTTGCAACATTTGAATTGTCTAGTCTGATAGAAAACAATAAGAATAATCAGATGATATGTACCTAACTCAATTTTGAACTTTAGTGATAAAACACTTTTTGAATATCCACTCCACATTCATTAAATTTAACTTCAAAATTAAATTTACATCATCATTTTAAAATCATTCTGTTTATGTACAAAATTGAACAAATATTCAAATCAGTTCTATCTAAGATTATTTTGTTAGGTACACAAAAGTGTAAATTTTAAGAGTATTCAGTAGGCATTACTAAACATTAAATAATCAGTAATCAGTTCATCTTAATATTCAGAGTAAACAAACATTAATCGTTTTTGCTTTATATTCAGAGAAATTAAACATTATAATTTCTGTACCTGAGGAGCATAACACCGTAACTCCATTTTGTACGGTGTTTAGATTTTTACACTATCCTTATAGTATGTGCTCACCTCGATAAAGTTATAGAACTGTAACTGAGCTAACCTAAAACGTATTTCTCAAAAAAATTATAAGCGGAACAGTGTAATTTTGATAAAAAAATTCACATCCTGTAAACTTGTCGATTTGGTGCTTACAGTTTTATGCTTCTCAGGTACAGATTTATTATTACATTTAGTATATTCTAACAAGGAGAAATTCAGGGTTGGGAAGTTCACTTTTGGATGAAACTTGGAATATTAATAGTATACCTTAAGGGTGTAAACATAGTAAAATAGTAAAACGTACTAGCCAGCCGTTTTTGAAAAAAGTGCCTTTAAAGTTTTAACATTTTTTTAATGTATTTTATACGAATTTAATATAATGTTCAACAAGAGCCTCAGTGGGTGAGTGGTTAAGGTTGCTTCGTGTTCTGAGGTTACGCGTTCGAGGCCGGGTCCATCAAGTATTGCTTTATTTATTATTATCTTTTTTTTTATTTAATTTAAAGAATTATAGAAATTAATAACCCAATGTAAATAATTTATATTTGAGAATTAGTGTTTAAATAACTCACTGTTGAGAGATTTACTTTGTGAAATTTCATTTTAAATATTGAGATACTTAATGTCTAATTATGCAATATATGTATACATTACACCGAAAATTTTATTTGTAATAATATAAAATACATATAACTATGAAATTACATTATTACTGTTGGCATTAAAAAATCATTAACATTAATTTTTATAGCTGTTATACTTCAAGTATAGGGGTAGGTTAATTCTAGCGAAATCCAGGTAGATGGTCAAAGATTTTAATGATGAATTTTTGAAGTTAAAAGATTTATATTGGAATCTACCTGAAATTCACTAGAATTAACCCCTATACTTGGAGTATAACAGCTATAAAAATTAATGTTAATGATTTTTTAATGCCAACAGTATTAATGTAAATTTAAATTTAATTCAATTCAATTTAAACATCATACTAAATTCATATAAAAGTCATTAAAAAATTTTTAAAATTTAAGGGCATTTTTTTCGAAAACGACTGGCTAGTGCATTTTACTATTTTACTATGTTCACACCCTAAAGGTATACTATTAATATTCCAAGTTTCATCCAAAAGTGAATTTCACCACCCGGAACCGCTCCTTGTAAATAATAAAGTATATTTACATTTATATTATTTTAATAATGATCCAAAATTTTCAAGAAATACCCTTTTATTTTTTCCACTTGTTTTATAGACCCAACCATACCATTACCACCATATAAAATTTCAATTTTTTGCTCCAGTGGAACAATGTGTCCTTTGGCTATCAAATATATAACAACATCAAGACGCCAGATCCCCCACTCCGAAATTTTATGTGTATTAAAAGTGTCAAGATAACCTCAACTGTGCGATTTTTTTGACAAGACCTTGAAATGCAACATTATAGACGCGTAATCAGTTTCATAATTATCTTTGGAATCAGAATCAACTTGAGCATCATTACAATCAACTTTAATAATATTATAATGACATTAATAGATTTGAGCGTTACTTTATGGTATTCCATATTTGTAAATAATAAACAAATACTTTTCTTTGCAAAATTTCACTTTTATTTTTGAAACTGTGACAATATTAGTGGTAAAAAATAAAAGTGGTATTTTGCAAAGTAAAGTATTTGTTTATTATTTACAAATATTATAATGAACTTAAACAACAAATTTGAGCAACAAAAGGAGAAAAAGTGAAAACGCAGAAATAACTATTAATCTGTATCCTCGCACAACATACATTCATAGACAAGACTGGTCGAGCTTTTGTTATACATTGCCCTAGATCCAGTATTTTCGAGTAATGCAGCATAACTAGTCTACAGCAGGGCCATAGACTGGAAGTCACACTTGCAATTGTAACAGAGGCTGTGGTTTTTTTTTAACCCTTCTTTATTCACTTCTTGCGGATCAAATCTAGTTCTCTTCTAGCGGAACCTCTTCATAAGAAGAAGTCTAGTTTTTCTGGGGATAAAACTAATCATTTATGGTTTAAACTGACCAATTACCCTATTATATTTATAACAAACAAAAATTTTGCTTTAAATAACGAATATTTATATAAATACGTTTAAATTTGATAACTTACCCTACACCTTTAAACTGTATTTTGACGGTCCGTTAAAGTAGCCCAAAAAACTGTCAAAATTACTCCGTTTTACGGTACAAATTCCTACTCTTACAAACTTACTCAACTGTACTTACAAATTCCTACTCTTTTGTTTTCGGTGGATTCAATCAGAATAGAAGATTCACACAAATTATCATATTTCTAAAATATTGAAATACTAAACATTCAAAATCAAGCACATATTTCTCCTCGCTACCTGCTTTTTCTCATCATAATTGAAATTCTGATATACATTGTTCTCATTGTATCATTCGTTAAAAACAAATTTTCATATAGCAGAAAGTTAATGGAACTGAGCCAGTCCTATATCTCTCACTACTACTGCCTAAAAAGGAACTTAGAACAATTGTGTGTTTCATTTGTGAATGAATTAATTTATTGTATCATATTTATATTAAATACAAAACACACAAAGGACATATAACACATAATAGAGGGTGAATTGCAATTTTTGTACCATAACTAGAGTGAAAATAATTCAAATATGTATATTTGAACACGTATAAGTTTACTTCGCAGTTGCGTAGATACAAAAAGAAGTAAAACCGTATAACGGTATTTATTTTTAACACAAACAGTTTGCACAGTAAGCGTAGCATTTAGCCCCGATCCACAATATCGTGCCGCTCTCGATACAATCCCGATGCATTCTCAGTTCAATAAAATGTTCTTACATAATAAGTAACAATGAGTGTATCCACGTCATCGCTATGATCCAAGTACAGTTTCAGTCGCAGTCAGATAATATTTTATCGGAGCGATTACAGACTTGTTATGAGTTGTACCGATAGTGTGAACATTTTTTTGATTCCACTCCACTTTGTTAATATTCATTGCAGTTTACAGGTGAAGGATTTTTTAAATATTTGTATGGCACTTGCGATATTTCTGCTGTCTTAATTTTATTACGCCTGAGCGTATTATTCCTAATATTTTATTAACCTTACGATAAAGATAGTTATTGTCGGTTACGCCAAAATGTGAAAATGTTTTGTATTAACGATAAATTAAGCAGTTGCTATAACTCGTTAATTAACGAATTTTGGAGAAAGACGTTAACACTGCTTGGTCCGTTACAGTTTAAAATGTTGTTTGCAATAAAAATCTCAATTTCGATAAATCGGCGGTAATGGCTCGATATTTTTTTATCCAACTGAGACCGAACTGGGAGCGTACCGAGGACAGAATTATAATGTTGATGGAAAACGAATAGGTATCAGCACTGTGATGTGAACGCAACAAGATTTTACCGGAGCGAGACTGGAGCGGAAGCCTATCGAGAGTAGCACTATAGTATGGATGGGGCTTAAGCTCCAGCACTGATTCACAAAACCAAGGTTTGAGGTAAGTGTAATAATTATATTAGAGTTTTAAATTATATTATATATTATGGTTCATTTCACTTAAATTGAGCCATGATTCATCACTTATGAATTTAAATAGTTTCCGTTTTCTTGGCTTTATCTCTTTTATTATTTCACTTGCGTAAATTTTAAATTTGAAGTTTGTTTCTAGAAAAGAAAAGAAGATTGCTTGTTTCAAATAAAAGAATTACTTAATTTTTTTAAAGATGACTCATGCTCAATTGTATTTGAAATGGGGTATAGATAAGTGACTCTGCTTGATCACAGCTACCTTCAATGGCAAATTTAAATTCATTATTAAGTGTTACATTACTTTTTCTTTCATGGTACAGCAGAGGCTCTCCAACAAAATTCTTCTTCTCGGAGACCGAGTGTGCTTAAGTACTCGCACTTACAAACTAGTAGAACGAAGGTTCAATTCTTACAGCCAACTATGCTCATGAAGGTATTCTGCAGTTTTCTTTTACAATTCCAGATGAATATCGGCATAGTTCCTTAAGAAAAAGGCTGCAGACGCAAATACCTACCAAATCCTAGCCCTCATACCACTTCCCTTATAGTCCACCCACATTAAATAAAATAAAACTGTAAGATGATATTAAATAATTAAAGTTAGAAAAATAATTGTGTGAGTGGTGTTAACCCTAGAATCGTCAAAACGACGAACGAATTTCTCTACCTGCTCCAATACTACAACTTGTCGTTGTCTGCTTGCTGTGAAACTTCTGTTATCTAATTTGTTTGTTATTATAACACAGCAAATGTATAAATTTTGTTTATAGTTGCTGTCGTTTTGTTTGTATTGAAATAGTGAGCGTCAAAAGGACGACGATGTATGATTAACCGATATTTTTTTTAGAGAGTTTGTACTTTACATATAAAAAATTTCCTAATCTTTCTAAAATTTATTAAAAATATGGATGTTATCATTAATTTATTCAATGATAATGATAATATGAAAGGTGATTACAGCTGTTTGACTTATAGAAACGACATAATACTGAAGTTTTAATATATTGAATCGAAAACCAAAGAATGCGTTTCAAGTGACTTAATAAAAGATTAACAATTTATTTTGTGGAAAATAATTTAATTTTATTATTTTTTGAGATCGTATTCGAAAAATTACTAACAAATTTTAGAAATTTACAAATGTGCCTAATCAGGAAATAACTACATATCTACGGGAATATTTGTGACCGAGAAATTTCACATTCTGTAAAGTCACACATGTCCACCGACTCATAATAGTTCATAAATTAATTATTTGAAAGACATGTCTTATGATTCAATTGATGTATTTATCTATTTTTTAATTTTTATAATGAAAATATGCTTTGATAAAAAAATTAAAAAAATTAATAAATATTTATATTAAAAAATTTTTCCAAATCCAATTTTTGTAAATATTTGTTCGCTTTTGTAGTACTGTTATGTAAGAAAAATGTTTTTTGCAAATAAACTCTAAAACTCTCCGTAAAATGTCCATTCGTCAAAATGACGCCGATGTATGATTAACGTTTCTCGTAGACCAACGTATGATCTAGGGTTAAACCCCATTACTATTATTAGATAAAGTAGTTTTTTTTACGCAGTTTTCATATACATGTTATTTAAATTTGAATATACCGAAGCATATATTCATCTTACTGCAAATTTTCACTTATAAATAAATATTCACTTGAACAACTCCTTCAGTAGGACCAGCCCCCGATTTACACACTAGTAGAAAATACTTTGAAAATAAAATATTGACGCTGTAAGACGTCAGGTGAAACCAGATTAACTGCGACACCACTCTGTACCAAGTCAACAATTACATTTAAGATGTATTAGCTGTCAAAACAATCATAATTCTTCATGACCGTCATCGTGTTAATGTAAACTTTTCTTCTAACTGCTATGGTTTTTGAGTAAAATTAGTAGTTTACCGTAATTTTGATTGGCGATTTCACCTCTCAAAATAGCTACGATAATAGATAAATATAAATAAGGGTCTGTTTTTTTTTTTTGGTTGTACTAATCATGCACCATAGTTAGGAATTAACACCAAAGAACTCATTCTTGTTACCGATACTTAATTTCACGCAAAAAGTAAATTTAAAAGCGGGATTTTACAACATCCAACCAATATATATTTCAATCCAATGAGCCGAGCTCTAACGATTTTACTCATATATTTACTCAACTGGTCCACATAACTCATTGCAATCCGCAAACGATTGCTTTAATATTTTGGTATATAATCTAAGCCTGTCTCATATATTTTCTATTGTACCAGAGTCAAAATTATTTCTGTCAAAGCATTAAATATGGCACGTGAATAAATCTAAAGAAGAATACGTCTCACATGAAGAGAATTTAAACTGTCAGAACCGTCAGTAAAAACGACATTTCAAAGAGTAAAATTACTTGTCTGTTACAGAGAGCAAACAGTGAGCACAGAATGTGAGTGAGTGAGTCAGTGAGTCGTTGCCGTGTTTTATTTTATATTCATGGACAGCTGGTTGAATAATCTAAATGAAAATTTTAAACAAAGTGTACATACGTATAGTTTGTAAATATGTATGTAGTAGTAAGTATATATGTATAGAGTCAAATATTTATACATTATGGATATGATGTGTTATTGTATTTAATCACTGGCAAGCAAGGATTTCATTATATGAGAAAATTCAAAATGATTTATTCTATTATTCAATTATACTATAACCACCTGCATAGGTATATAGTAAATCCGTTAAATAAAAGGATATTTTTTTTCAGATAAGAACAATTGGGGAGCTGAATATTTTTTCAGATAAGAAAAATTGAGGATAAAAATAAGGGCGTAAGTTGGTGTAAGACGGTTTTTCAATAGATTTTATTTTTACAGTTTTATTACGAACCGATATATATATATATATATATATATATATATATATATATATATATATATATATATATATATATATATATATATATATATATATATATATATATTATAAACAGCTGTTCTAATGCTAATCATCAAACGGTCACACGACTGCTTGATCGAACGGATGTTCAAACCATTTCGGCGTCCGGGAACAAGGGCCAGCTCAGTTATGGATAAGGCTCGTTCTAATCCTAGAACAAGCTTGTAATACAATAGTTAATGATAGTATAGTAAGTTAGGCTCATTTTTTGTACAACATTACCTACGTCTCTTTTTTTAACACAATGTTAATTTTTTTATAATAATTATTATACCTCACTGCCCTCCACAGCCATTACAGTTCGATAGTATCAGAAGTTCGAACGCATCCGCTCAGGGTTCAAGAGCACGCTACATATGGTTAACAACAACAGGGAAATTCACAACAGTTTCTAGAGTGTATATTTATCTATGTATCACTTATTACCGAGAGGTGTGAATTTTTTCGAATAAATATTTGTTTATATACATCTAATGAAAATTTATTGTTTACCAGTTTAATGAGAAGAACAAAAATTTTGATGTATTTTTTAAAAGGCTGAAATTTTAGTTTACTACACGAATTAACGGTACTATCAATTTATTGATTGAATTGTAAACCAAGAATGACGTAATGACGATATGGTAAAAATTTTGTTAAAAGTAATTGCAAGATCAGCTCCAAAAATTCGGTTAGACATGGTTCCTCATGTCCAGTTGTAACTTTGATCGAGTAAGAAATCGAATCGAATACCAACTATTGAATTGGAAAAAGAACACTAAGAATTAAAATCATGTCTCGGTAGCTTTCGATAAAATCCGACCGACTGAAATTGTATAAGTAGTTGTGTGGTCAAGCCACAACGTCGAAAGTCTGTGCGACTGCAAATGTAAAAAATTATTGCAGATGTTCCGCATTTATGAATAGAGATGCAAATATTTGCAACAACCCTAGTCTGTGATAGATATGAGCAAATATTAATTAGTTCAATTTCGATTGCACCAGTGAAACTTTCGATCCTAATTTCCAAGTTATATTATCACAAATAATGAAATAAATACATATATTACAGATACATGCTTTCAAAATATATCTCTATTTATTCATTTGGCCGAAATAAAATTGGATGAAGATATTAACGATTACAGTCGCTGCCAATAACTACTAATGAATTCATGCATGATTGATATAAATCATGTTATTTTATGAAATGTTTACATTGATTTAATTAATTTATTTGTTCGTTAAAATGTACAAATGTAATTGTAGGTATACCTCTATGTACCTGTGTATTGGGTAAATTAACAGTGGCGTCTCTGTCGTAAGGGTTTCAGGACTATTCAATAAAATTGAGTTTTCACCATCAAATTTTAGTATGATTGGAGTATTTTATTATCAGAATTCTTATCAAAATTTGTTATGTAACGTTTCTCTAATTCAATCTTATCTAGTAGTCATTGAGAAGAACAGTCAGAATTAAGAATACAATTTAATTCCGAATATAAATTCGGAAACACCGAAAACCAATTGTCGTTAAACATAAATGTATACTCGAATGGAACTATGTATAAAAAATTAAACTAACTATTTTTGGAAAAAAGTTAAAAACCTTTGATTTGTGGACATTATTTGTTTGTACAATAACACGATTAGACAATTCCACGAACCGTCACTGGTATTCACACTGGGTACCTATAGCAGTCAGGTACAATACAGCCATAAATACCCATCTGAACGTTAGCAGAGGCAAAATATGGGAAATTAATTGACAAACAGCAATTAAAAATATCCCAAATGAAACAAGTATTGGCAATAGGTTCAATATATATATATATATATATATATATATATATATATATATATATATATATATATATATATATATATATATATATATATATATATATATATATAAAGTGAGTCATTTTAATTTCCCCAGTCAATTATTTGGGGGGTTTCGTAATAAACCTTAATAAAAGTTGTTAGGGATTTTGAGAGCCACCTTGTGATCACCTTAGATTTGACCTCGACCCATATTTTCAAGATCATTTGAAGGTCCACTTATTTTTTCAATAGAAACGACTATTTTTCACTTCAAAAATGAAAAGATAGGAAAAGAGGGAGATGCATAATCTGAAGTAAAAAAGGTCATTTCTGTTGCAAAAAATGATTTGATTTTAAAAATATGGGTCACGATCCAATCCAAGGTCATAACCCAATAACCCAACTTCTGAATCAGATAATTCTACTCAAAATCATTCTTAATAATTCTTCTGAATTATGAATGACATGTAAAATCGACCTTGGGATGATGTTCAAAGGTCATCTTCATAAAAAACCAAACTACGTATTGACGTGAAATTTTCCGCTTTTTTCATTTCTGAAATAGACGTTTCAGATACTTCTAACAAAAAAGTTGTGACTGAACAAACTCTCAAATGACTCACATTGTGCATGAGTTATGATATTAATCATCTCGTAAAAACTCAGTGTAAAATACCATATTGTATATTAATTAACATAAAAGAAATCAAGAAAGATCATCGATTTGAAAACTTCAATACGTAACGATCATTCAGCATTTTAATATTTTCACTGTAATATGAATAATTATGCTTTTCGAATCTGTATAAAACCGTTCAAAATAGGAGGTACATGGCAGTAAAAAAACACTAATTAGATTATCAATTAAAAAATTGTATGTAATAAGCAAATCGTTATAAACGTAATTTACCCCAATTTTATTTTTTTTTTATTTCTAATTTTTTATTATCATCATATCAATGTCGATTTTGTTAAACGCTAATAATCACAATTGGATGAATTTCCTAGGCAAGATGTGTATTTCTCGACGGCTCACACAGGTGAAATTCACGTAATTTATAGCCAAAATTTACAAAAATGAAGTTACTCTGATTAAAAAGTAATACCCAAAATTTGTAACAAGACATACATATGACACCATCTATTAGTGATCTCTAAAACGTTTTTTACACGTTTTATTTAGCTACCCACACATTTGATTTCAACAGTGATTTTAAATAATGTTTAATATTTTATTTAGTGAATATAGTTTACCTTCAGGTATACTTTAACAATATTTAAATGGGATGACTTTTCAAGAACGGCAATACTCATTAGTATTGTTCGCAGCACGCTATCTACTTGCCTATATAAGTGTTAAAAGATACCACCACTCGTAAAACAGGTAAAATACATTTCAAAACAATTGCAGAGAACACAGGGTTACATTTGTTACAAGCAATAAAATAATTTAACTTTTTAAAGGTTTATGATCAGTGATCACTAATAACACCTCGAAAAGTGATCCCATTTAAATATTGTTAGAGTATAAATATATTATTACTAAATAATTAAAACATTTACATTACTTACGATTGTAAAGACATTTTGTTTTAATCACAAGACTATGCTTTATCATTTTATTTTTTTTTTCTCCTAGTGAAAAAGTTTACACTCAATTGTACTCAACCCGTTTTTTATACATATTTATAAAGAATATTTGCTTATAATTAGTAGCTTTTAAATAATACTAAATTTGGCGTCGCCTAAACAAAACGGAACAAAAGTCAATAATGTATAGAAATTAAAAAATTTTCATAATCATTTTTTAGGAAAATCAAGCAGTAAAATTCTATTATTTTTTTCTCATTTTAGTAAAAATATAGTATCAATAAATCTTTATTAAAAGCTTTTATTTAACTTGCAATGTTAGTTTGTTTGTTTAGATAAATCTCGCAATCAAAATTTAGATAGTTTCCAATTGAGCTAGAGGTTTCAAATTTTGTAATGTGTATAACTTTGAGAACAATGCAATATGCTATAATTACTTTTGTCCTAAATTCCCTCAAAACTAGAGTTATTGATTTTTAGTCTTGTGCAACTTTTTTGACATTTCGTACTGTTAAAATAATATGGTCCATTGATTTTACATTGTAATTTTTAGTTTCCATAGTTATGTTTGATTAGGGTAAAATAGCCGGTTAACAAATGGGTAAAAAAATTACTTCTTTAATTACTTGTTTTTAATTAATTGTGATTAGATTAAAGTTTAAAATAAATTTAAGTAAAAAAATAGTTTTTTAAGGCAAGCTTTTATTTGAAAATGAACTAAAATGTATAAAATGACTTTTGAGTGAAGTTTGAAGCGATGTGCAACATAATTTATAAAAACTTGAGACGTTTAAATAATTGTAAATTTGGTAACTACAGAGACGTAAGGTAACTATTCACATCTGAAGCGAAAATAATTGATAATAACGCCTCAAGATTTTATAAATTATGTTGCATATTGCTTCAAACTTCACTCAAAAGTTATTTTATATATTTTAGTTCATATTTAGATAAAAGCTTGCTTTAAAAAACTATTTTTTTACTTAAATTTATTTTTTATAATACAATTATTTTAACAATCTAACACATTTCATGTAATATTGGCCAACTTTTAAATGAATTTCACCTGTGTGCGGCGCCCAAACACCAACAACGATGTTATTACAATATTTTATCATTAATATATAATCAATCTATATTGACATTTAATATTTCTGAGTAAATTGATTCGGTCTCTGTAACCACCATTTTAAAGAGCCTATACAGAATTGCAGATGGTGGGTATAGCTTATAACAAGTTCCTATACAGCAATTACGATTATAATATCCTCTAATCCGACTCTTACGGTATTTATATTTAAGCGATGAGAAAAAAGCGGTAAAAACTTATCCTCAGTTACTTACGGTGGCTGCTACATCATGAAATGTTGCGATGTATTTGTTGTTGTTAGGTTGTGTTAGTGTGTATGCAGTATGTATGTGTATAATTTATATATTATCCTACAACTAATTCACATATAAAATTTAAGTGCTTTTTCTTTTTCAAAATAAATTTCATTTTTCTATTTTTCTTTTTTCCTTCTTGCTTACATCCTCACTTTTCTCGTTCACAATCACAAACATATACATCAATATACAGGGTGTGTTTGGTTACGAAAAACATAGGTAGAAACCAGTTACTTCATATATACGTATCTTAACTAATATTATGAATATGAAAGTGAATGTATTGACTTGTTTCGGTTTCACGTCTCAACAGCTCTACCAATTGACTTGAAGCTTTACATAATGAGAACTGGGGAGATAAAGTGAAGGACGCAGGCTACTTTTTATCACGGGAAAACGTCTGATTCCCAAGAGAAAATGTATTTTAATTAAATAGGGATAGTTAACTATTAAAAGAGATGGTTCACTTAAAATTTTGCATATTGAGATAAAAAGGATATAAATTTTTATCTTTTATTAGGAAAACATCTAATACCGGATAGGAAAATATATTAATATCTTAACTTGGTCATAATTTCGAAGCCACGAGTAAAAATTATAATTAATAAATAAGGAATAAACCAAAATGTTTCTAAAATCCAGTTTTGTTGAAGTTACAATATTTATAAATAAATTTCATATTAAAATAATTTATTTTACAGCTTTTCATATTAACGTTGTTTAGACTGTTACAGATACAAGGAAATGATGTTAACAGGAATTGATTATTTCATGGAAAGTACAAAAACTCTATAGTGTTTTTTTTTACTTTTAGAGAAATTTCATAACGTTGATTTTTACGATTTGGAACTAAAATATAACTTCAAAACTTGACAGTTCCATTTGGCCTATTTTTTTATTTATTATTATTATTATTTTTTTGGTATAGGCAAGATATATTTCTTACAATATATATATAATTGGAATAAGTATCCACTTGAGAAGATACAGTCGACTCTGGTTAATTCGAAACTCGAGGGACTCTTAAAATATTACGAATTATAGAGAGGTTCGAATTATCGCAGGTAACAATTTTAATTTTTTAAGCATTTGCGATGAATGAACTTGAACTTGTCTCAAAATGTACTTATAATCTTTCTGTCTCTTTCTCTCTACAACTTTGAATTGTCGAGTGTTTGACGCCGATGAGTTCGAATTAACGCGTTGTTTTGTTACGTAGCAATAATTTTTTCATTCGAATTAGCAAGTGTATAAAAATGTATTGTTTTAGTTCGAAATATAAAAAGATTTTGTAGGGAAATCGTGATACCTTTGAATTATAGAGAGTTTCGAATTATCGCAGGTTTGAATTAACGAGTCTACTGTATGACTGTATTTCTGAAAGTTTGTAAAAATAAGTTAAGAATTATCAAGTATAAGCCAAACAGGGAATCTGAGTTTTCTCCATCTTTTTTTAACTATAAAGACAAAAAATTTCTATTAAGTTTACATTTAATATCTTTTTCATTTCAAAGAAAATGGTTTCTGTAACAACAAAGGCTGTAGTTTAAGGAACAATCAAATAATGAGATACTAGTGTATATAAAATGGCACAAAATGATACAGTATGACCGTAATGAGATTTTATAATAAAAAGTAAAAGAGAAAAATCAATCAGAAAGTCAGAGGTAAATTCAAAATTTTTTTGTGTTATATCATTTTGTTCCATTTTGTATTTAATTCGTCTTTGACGAAATTTGAAAATTTGATGACGTAATTAATAAGATATTGTTGACTTTATTATTAGGAAAAGACAAAGAGGCAGTATTTTATTTATTTATCAATTTTCTTTTGTGTGTGTGTATGTTGGGTGATCTACACATGGCCATAATCTTAATAATTTCTCGTCTGTTAAAATTTACATGTTTTTAGTAGCCGGTAACACCCCGTACTAAATGTCGTATATAGAGGTATGTGTGTTAAGAAAAATTCTCCTATATTATTGTTGTTAAGGTACCAAACTTACATTAGTATAAAAGCAAATTGGAAAACAAGAAAACAAACAAAGAAAAACATGAAAATTTTCAGGAAGTTCGCTACTAACAACAAAATGTTTTATATAACAAAATATCGTTTTGTTTACAAAAGTGTGTATACGTTTATAATGTACATTATCACTCATATATGTACGTACAGACAACTATAACACTTATTTATTATCGATGAATTTTATAAAAACTTTATTATCTATACTATATATACGACAATAAAATATAAAAAAAAAATTTACTATTAATTTTATGGAAAACAGAAATAATCTTTTTTTCTTGGATTCCTGTTGACCTATTTTCCATTTATTAAATATTTCTTTTTAGCGAATTTCCGAATGGAATGGGAAAGTCACCTATTACAGCCACTATCGTGATGAGATTTGAGCTCGGGATCATGATAGAAATTTGTTTTGAGGTCCCTAAAAACCGAAAATAACATTTACAGAAATTTGAGTTAGGCATGTCTAATGTCTGGAACCCCAAAAATTTAGACTTAAATTAAATAATTTTTAGAAATTTTTCTTTCAATTTATGCAAATTTTGCATGTGCATACTACAGGTGTAGATACAAGTATCAATCAATAAACAGACAAAAAAATTTTTCTTTTACTAGAAAGTGGAGATGCAAATTTTTTCTTTATGTTGGATACCATTATAAAAGGCTCCTAAAATGAAGTTCAAATCAGGTTTGACGAGAAGAAAGTTTATTTTTGTCTCTTACCCTGATACCCGATATTTCTCACCAAGTCTCTACGGCCGTGGTTGAAATTCCCTTTACCATTTTTCATTTTTAAATTAGGTTTGCGAAATATTGAACTTCAAAATGAGATAATTTTTGTAATCGGAAATTCGTAGCAGGTTGCTGCGACAGGAGTGTTTTATTTAATAAAAACAATTTTTAAAATCACTTCTAACAAATTTTTTAAAATTGAATAATTATTTTCCAAAATTCAAAATTTTTGTTTATTAACACTATGAGGCTTGAGAACTTTCACAGTAAACTTCCCCGCATGCCGACAATATTTTTAAACAAATTGTATGTAAACAAATAAGTAAAATGATTCCACAGAACACTAAATGATTCAACATGTATGTGTTATCCAGGTCAAAGGATGAGTAGATAGTTATTAATATTTTGATAAAATACACATATACTTACAAGCATACAACATACACATAAGCTTAGATATTTTGATGATAAAACATATTATGTATATTTATATGTACAAAAAATGAAGTATCCGGTACATAGTAATAAATTATTTTTATTAGAATAATATGATAGTATATTGTGCAATAAGTGCGGGAAATTGTCGATTGCCCACGAAAGCGAAGTTTGCGCACGAACGTAGTGAGTGAACTCATTCGCTTGAGTGGGCAATCGACAATCCCGCACGAGTTGCACATACTATTTTTTATTACGAATTTCACATACTTTTTTCTATAATTATTATTACTATTTTTGACATTTTTATTACTTTTTAAAATAATATTTTTGAGTGATCGTCTTTTTCCTGAATTAACTCTTTAAACGATTAAGACGAGCTAACTCGTCCTGCAATATGGCGGCACAAAATGCTGCTATATGTATATATTCACTGGTACAGCTGCCGCCATCTATGACAGATTTTCCGAAATACGGTACAATTCTAAATAACACAGGCCTGCAAAATTAAGGTCATAAAAAACTTTTTTAATGTTAATAGGTGATCTTTATATTTTTTTGGGTGCTAAATCCAAATTCGAATTTCATTATTTTGTATCACCCACAGTTTTGTCACATTTTGGCTATGTCAGATTTAATGAAATATGCTAATATTCTATAAGAGTGAAAAAAAATAACTTGTACAAGACAAACAGAGCTTTATTTTAACACATAAAATATATTTTTATTCCTAATACTAAGTTTTATGAAGGTTTTAAGAGTCCATGGGCTTATATTTTCTTTCTCTCTTTTCTTTGAAGCTTCGGATGTGGCTTTTTTTCTGTGTGCCGCTTGCTGACTTTCTCGGTGAAAGGACCAACAGTAATCTCCCATCATCCTGGTGTTCCAACGTCCCTGATAGCGTTTTTCCATTATCTTGATATCCTGGTGGAAACGTTCTCCTTGTTCCTCACTGACAGCTCCTAAATTGTCCAGAAAGTAGTCTAGCTGGCTGTTTAAAAAATGAACCTTTAAGCTCGTTAAACATCCCAAATTCTTGAAGCGATTAAGTATATTAGATACGATGGTTATATTATAGTCTGGGTCTTTTTTGTTACCCAAAAACTTGTTAACAACTTCCTTGAAAGCAATCCAAGCCTCTTTCTCTTTCACTGTTATATGTAATTCAAACTCAGAGTCAAACATCATTTTTCTTATATCAGGGCCAATGAAGACGCCCTCTTGTAACTTTGCTTCTGATAAATGCGGGAACTTTGAGCAAAGATATTGGAATTATAAGATATTATATTCATTATAAGATATTGGATCGCTGGCTTTCGCATATTTAGTGTTATATTGATTGCATTAATTTTCTGAACTATTTTTTGAATATAAAGGTTTATGATGTAAAATGTAGGGAAATGGTGGGTGATACAGCAATTTTATTGTTATTTTTAGATTCAGCACACTAAAATCCATAAAAATATGGTTAAAGTATTAAAAAAGTTTTTTAGTCGTTGGCCTGTGTAATGTTCAATTTTATTAACATAGTTTAGTATAATTTAGATTTTGTAAATTCCTAGGGTTCACTTTTTTGATGTTGGGATCTTTGATTTTTTTTTCTTTTTTTCTAACCTTATCTACTGTATTTATCAGTGGCAGTAAAAAGTCCGGCATTTTGAGACAAAAAAATGTTTCCATATGGTTTGTTTAAAAGGGTTAAATATTGTTTAAATTACTTTGTTGGTGGTTTCTAATAGAAATAATTATGAAAAATTTATTAAATGAAAAATCAAGAGGCGGCTTTGCGTGTTTTATTGTCAATTTGCGTACGGAAGGTTTACTTTCCGCACGCAAAAAAGTAGATGAGAAGAGTACAGTGGTCAAACAGCTGTTTTGCGTACAGGAATGTGTGCGCCAAGTTAGTACTTCCCAGGCATGAGTAATAAAAAATCTTTTTTATAAATATTTTTAAGTGGTTTGTTTATTATTCTAAATATTGATGGCGGTCGGCCTCTGTGGATGTTTTGTTTAGTTTCAGATGCCGAAGCCATAGGACTGAAAGTGTTAAATAGAAATGAAATGAAATGATATTATATCTTCTAACAAGCAAAGACGGTCTGAAGGGGTGAAATCGCCCTCCAAAAATTGGGGTAAAAATTTAATTTTTTAAATATCTCGAAAACCGTAAGAGATAGAGCAAAAGTTTAAATTGGCGATATTGTTCTTTTTTAAAGAGCTATCTATTGATATTAAATTTGTTCAAATTACATCAGCAGGGGTGGTTGGGAGTTAAAAATTAGGAGTTCATTTTGCAAAAAGGGATGAAAATTAAACAATATAAAAATTTTGTTTACAGATTTGAAATCTACATCAAAAAATCTAATTGACATGTTTTTGCTCAATGTCCTAATATTAAGTCTAGGGGTAGTTAACTAGGGGGTGACTGTGTCGAATAGTCGTACTAGTTGGGTAGTTCAAGAAGTTCTTCTTCATGGAAAATAGTTTATGACATTTAGAATAACGTAGAAATGAAATTTTCGGTTCTGAAGTTGGACTATCGTATGTAAAGTTTTTATTAGGTAATTAGGCATACCAATAGATAGCTCTTTAAAAAAGAGCAATACTGCCAATTTAAACTTTTGCTCTATCTTTTACCGTTTTCGAGATATTTAAAAAATTAAATTTTCACCCCAATTTTGGGAGGGCGATTTCACCCTTTCAAACCGTTTTTCCGCCGATAAAAAAAATACGTATCGCTTATTTTTTAGTGTTCTACAACATATCTAAGTTTAATCAAAATTGATAGGTCCGGCCTCGGGCCCATTACTTCTAAGATGCATATCTACGAGCGCCATAAAATCTTTGCTAACGTTGTCAACACACCCTAGAGCAATTTAATTTTCTGCTTTATGACTAGTGGTGTACATAAAATATAAATGTGTATACATTTTTTGGTTTTTCTTCTTATAATAATTCTCTGTGGTACAATTCTAAACCGGTGAAATATAGTGTAGATCCACATTACATTTCTATTAAATCATTATTTAATACCTATGAGTTGGCTGGCTGCGACTATATATACATATATGTATGGATGGGCTCATGGGCTAACTCCATTCATGGTTGTGTGTGTTCTGGTGGGCGACTAAAACTATTAGAATTTACGTAGGTATGTTTGTATTTCGGTTGGCGAGCTTTCGAGCTTCTACTTCGCTCTACTCTGTAAAGCTTACCTCGTATATACATGTGTTGGTCTGTAAACATATTTTTATGTTTTATAAGTGATATAATATTATGTAAATGTTGTGTTGTAGTGGTACAATTTGTGTACATATGTGACCCATATTTATGTATTCATATTCCATATGGTTTACCGTTTTTTTTTTTTTTTTTTTTTTTTTTTTTTTATAAACATATTTACATAAAAAATCTATAGTTGAAACCATTTATAGTAACCACTAGTAGTTATTCTAATTTGAACCAAATAAAATGGGAAGTCAAGTGGGATTAAAAAGTGTAAGGTTCGCCAAGTATGTGTTAAGCACGCAATAAGTTAGGATTTCGTAGTCAGTAGATAGAATTTTGCTCAATTCTCGGGATAAAATATTTCTTGCTTTTATTTGTAAAGTTAAAAAAGACACATTTTCAACAATTTTTCCTAAAGAAGCTATGTACACAATGAATACGAAACATTTTACAAATTATCAAGAACTCCTTTCAGGTAGCAACAAAAATTTTATTTTTTTCTTGTCCGATGATGATGCATTTTAAATGTGATTTTAAAATCAAGGCTTAAAAAACTAATTTTACGGTCCACAGCACACAGCTTCAGCCAATTATCAGAATTTAGAAAATCAAACGGGATTTTGGAAACAAATTATTTGGGTCATTCTACCTAAAGTTATATACCACTCAAAAAAAAAATGAAAGATAGTAAGCTTTTGAAAAAACAGTCGAAAAATCGCCGTTTTGCTTTTTCTATTTGTAAAAATGGGTTGAAATTTAAAGACGGTGAATTATATATATGTATCTGTTAATCTATAATATTTTATATAAATATAAATATATACTGCGTGAGTTTTTCGAGAATTGCCATTTTTATTACAGCCAAACCGTTGAATTGATCGAAAAATTGTTTAAATAAGAGTTGTAGATATCCACGGGGGTAACCGGTTGCTATAGTCAGGAGCTTTATAGCTCTTATGGTTTTCGAGCTATAATACAAACTTATAGATTTTAAATGAGACTATATATTAATTTTTCGATAAATCTGATCTAATGTATTAATTAACAACATCAATGAGCAAAAAAAAATTTTTTTACCCTAGTTTAATTTTTTAATTTTACTTCAATCTATCTACTTCAATCGATAGGGTTTTGGTTGGTTACGTTTCCATTACATCCAAGAAAAGAACCTTTTCCAGTACCATTTCTATCATAAAAAAATGGTGGTTTTTTTCTATCATAAAAAATGGCAACTCTCGAAAAATTCGCATGGTATATAAACTCGATAACTGCTCAATATTTCGGTTTCAAACTTTAACTAGTGATTCTTGGTATATAAATAATTTATCTGAAGATAAAGAAGATACTTTTTTTTCCTACCCTATGTAACCCCTTGATGTTAAAATTAACCTTTAATTTATTAATTATAAAATGAATATCTTAACCTTTTACTTTCTTTTAATATGAGTTTAAAAAAAATCAACAACAATGTTTAAAAATTTACACATCTATCAAATTGCGTAAGGTCGCACACTGATTATTTTAGAGTGGCTAGATGCGGGTAAATAACCAAAGTTTTATATAATTCATCTTTTTTTTATAATTTTTGGTTTCATAGTTCAATGGTATTGGGTCATACGTAGTTTTCGACAATCCGTACTTAGACTAGACATAGTCTAGACTCGAAGATATGTGGACCATTAAGATTTTTTGATACCAATTTAAAATATCATGATTTTCTTCAACTTTATCCCTGTCCAAAAACATATCCATGTTAAGAAGAAAATAACAACCTTCTTGGATACTAAACATGTGGAAACAAAACAAATTTTTATTCCATTTCCATAAAAATAAGTCAGGTAAAGAAAACACATATATAAACTATTAAAATTTAATGTTAAAATCCTTCGCAAGTCCTACAAATCTTTGTATAAAGTACGCCATTTCCACTATTTCCTGTTAGTTGCATATACATACATACTTAGAAGAAAACTAAAATAAATTATCGCGACATATACAGAGTAAGAATAGAACATTAAAAGTATAATGTTGTTATTTCATCAAAAACACAAAGCAAATTATTATTGCCACCATTTCGATTGAACTCGATTGCTTGGAATGAATTGACACAATGACGATGACGATCAGTGGTAAGAAAAATAGGAAAAACATTGAAAAACTGCGCAAAGTTTAAATTGAATTTAACATACAAAAGTACCTCTATTGTACTTATGTAACGTCTAAAGAAAGAACTAGAATGTTTTAAATAAATGTAAAGCAGTCGTTTGTACGAAAAATTTCAATGCTATTGATAGAAGAAAATATAATAGTGTCTAGATGGAAAACTTTACATGTTTGTATCAAGTAAACGAGTGATTTGCGATGAAAAGTGTTTTCCGATTTCAATAAATCAGTTAATCAAACGATTTTCGACGAGTGGTTTCGATAAATAAAGAATAAACAGTGTGGATTATATTTGACCTAATTCAAAAGCTAATGTTTTTGTTGATTGTTATTTTACTGTGTTTGAATTATGTCTAATGTAGCATTGAGCAGTAAAAATAGCTTTTACTCGCGGTTTTATTAGCGCCTAAGTTTGATAGGTGCTCCCTGTCATCCAAACCTTATAAAAATTGTTTGTTAATTATTATTAAAATAAGTTAGGAATATTGCTTTAAGATTTATTCAGTAATTTTTTAATTATTTTAAAATAAACGGAAGTGGAGCTATTATAAGAGGTGCCATTGTGAGACTTGAACCCCAGATTGTGACGGATATTTGTTTGGAGACCCCTAAACCCCGTAAATAATAATCACTATAAAGTACACAAGCGTCCACACGATAACTCTCGAACGAAACATCATGTTTTTACGAAATTTTGTGAAAACCTTGAAAGTCCTAAACGCTTGGATGAGTTGTTCAGCCAGAGACACGTTCGATGCCCCAAAACTCAAAAAGGGTATTTTGCAAAAATTGTCAAAATTCTGAAATATTTAGATTTTCATTTTACATCTTGGCAAAGAGTGAAAAAATCACATAGGTAAGGTACGTTTGTAAGTCTTTATCCTGTATTCGATGAAAATAATTTTTTAACTGGAAATTCGCTAGGTTATGTAGGGTGCTGCAATATGCGTAATTTTTTGTATTCAGTACTTGATCTTAAGGATCTCTGTACATAATTTCTAGTGTTCCGTATTATAATCACTGAACAGTATTGGTTTCGTCATATCTGCGATTGCTGCATGGTTTAGCACGCGATAAGTTGTACCGTAATGTTGTACCTTAGGCAACTGAAAAATTGTAAAATAAAGGGTAAATTGTAAAAAATTTGTCATGTGTTTGTTAGACAGTCATTAACTTGGAGTTCCGTAGTCGATGGCTAGAGTTTACACAATTTTTAGAATAAGATATTGGAAATATATAAGTACATTTTAATCATTCTTCATAATTTTCTTTGAAATAGCTACAAAGCCCCAACGTTTGAATGCTTCAATACGTAAGTATAGTTTGGCAATATTTAAATGAGATGACTTTTCAGGTACGGCAATAATCAGCAGCATTGTTCCCAGCATGTTACCTACTTATCTATATAAATGCAAAAAGAAACCGTCGCTTGTAAAACAGGTAACAAATTTAAATACAATTGGAGTGAACATAGGGTGGTATTTGTTGTAAGCAATAAAATAATTTAACTTCTTCAAAGTTTATGGTCACTAAAAACACCCTCTCGAAAAGTTATAAGATAAGGTATACCTACTTGGCAAAATTATTAAAAAATAATTCGTACAAAAAACTTTCTCCATTTATATTTTTTACATATCTTCTGAAGATTTTTTTTACAATAACGTCAGTTAAACCCAATTTACTGTAAATGCTATAAGATATATAGTTTGTTGATAATTATAATTACAGTATTTTCCACATAATAAAACTGTACTTAGTAAACAGCGTATTAAAGTACTTATGTAAAAGCCAACGGTCCAACAAGAAATTAATTTCGTATGACCCTGCAGCTTTGAGAAAACACAAATCGATTTTAAAAATGAAAAATGGCCTAATAACTATATAAAATCACTTTAATACGTGGCTCGAAATTTATAGTGATCGAAACACCGTTTTCGCTTAAGTAAATCGAACTATTTTTAATACAAAACCTGTACTTTGACATATTATATTGCTCTAGCAGACAATGTTGCAGGAATATCGTCTCCAAAATGATATGAAAAACATAAATTTCAATAAACGTGCAGCGACACCGTTATAGTAAACACGAGCAGTGGAAATTGTCTCTATCGTATTTTTCCGCACATTTTTATTTCTTCGTTTTTATCACGTCACGACAACGAGAAACACCTTTAAACAATTTCGCGGTCTAAAAACTTTGAATTACTTGTCAGTTCATATGCTGTGACATAAGTATTTACGTACCACCTAATATTATAGAACTTGTACTGCATCTACTCGTATGTAATACTTGACTTATATTCTCTAAACTTGGTCTGGTCTTATTCTGTTATTTTTAATCGTTTTAGGTTTAAAATTTTATCTATTAAATTTAAGAAAATGCAAGTAATTTGAACATATAGTTATAACTTAATGTATATTGCACTGTTCTGGTTTCCTGCTAGAACAACTACATGGAATGGATTCTGGATCAGGCATCGGTAGCAAAGTTGTTAGTAGGTTTTCGATACTGTTTTTCGATAAAATCGGAATTGTAAAAATAATAGGAAAGTTACGTGAGAAAATTTGCATTAGACCAAATTTCTTAAAAGAATTGGAAAAAGTAACCTGCATAGTAAAAAAGTTTGAACACCATTGATACCGTAAAACGGTCTAGACTCGGACAGGGGGTCTAGACCCGGACACTTTGCACCAATCTTCAAAGTAAATAATTTCTACATTAACCTGCAATAATAAACATTTGCTCTTGACGTCATTAGAGAGAGAAAAACATCCTCTAAACTGCTGTACCAATAAAAACTACAGATTTCAATTTTTGCTATCTCATTTTACAGGATTACTATCCTACAGTTTTTCAAAGAATTAAGATGTGTGTCTAACTTAGACATGTCTAACTTAGACAATTTTCATCATAATTGTCATATTGTTTTTGTTTTGATATGTATGTGTTCAGAAATTTATCGCGCATTATTTAATGATGTTTGAAGTTATATTCGATGTATATATAAAAAAAATACATGCTATATCCGTTTAGACCCGGACACATCAGTTTATTACACTATGGCTGCGATTCGCACTGACTGTAACTTTTACTATCCATACGTTATATTCCCGCCAGAATTACGCGGTTTATGCCTCCTTCTGGTGTCATATCGTATGTTTACTTCATAGAGAGACATACTATGCATTGCCCCCTCCCCCTTCCTACAAAATATTTTGAAGTCTTTGACAGGTTCAAAGACATCAGACGATATAAAGCACTGTCCTGGACCCAATGGGAGAGGTTAGTTTGCATGTTATTACATTATTTAAGTAAGTGTCCGGGTCAAGACCGATTTAGGGTGTAGTCCCGGACACTTACTAATTATTTTTTTTTATTTTTACTTATAATGATTAATGATTTTTACTTATATTTTTACTTATAAACAAATGGGTCAGGGATATAACAAATAATATACACTCTTCGTAATGGTAATACTTTTATTGGTGATATCTTTGAAGGAAATATGTATAAATATAAAATTAACCAAAAAATGTAAAAAAGTGTCCGGGTCTAGACGGTTTTACGGTATATAAAATCTAATACGTATATGTAATAGGATATATTCCATATAAATTTCGATATTTTTCAAGGCAAAAATGTTAACTATCTTTCGAATTTGAGACTGCAGATGATTAAAGCATTGCTGGCCGCACTTTGGGAACTCCTGCTTTAGGTGCCTAACTGCTTACAATATCAAGTATATACAGTGTGGCTCATCAGAATATTTCGGATCCAGGTTTTATGCAACGAACAAAAAACTAATGAAAAAAAGTAATGCAGCGAATAATAAATTTAGTTGTTCTTGTTCTCCCTCCACGTTGCATTAAACTGGATTTGAAATACTTTGCTGAACCGTGGTGTCTGTACTCTTTTGTTGTAAAAAACCACATTAACTTTCCATACAAAGATTCACAGTAAAGAATAATTCTTTATAAAGAATCCTTTTAGAAAATTTTCAATCACTAAACCCGTTGCACAAAATACCACTTAAGCAGTGTAAGTATTCTGTTAGTAAATATTTATCTAACCAATTTTGATACTGCATAGCACTGATATGTGTATGTGAAGTATCTATCTATGTATGTATATATTTAAAATGTTTTCGAGTTTTCATCAAGAGGTAACTGCACACATAAGTTTATGTTTATGTCAGTCGTGAGATCAACACAAATACATAAGAGTAATGTGGTGTGTGCAGTTAATTGAATGAGCAAGCACTCAAGCAAAAAGACAAGGTTTATTTAATGTTGTGAATTATATAGTTGTATATAAAAGTCGATTATTGATTGCTGTGACAAGAACAGCAATAATGGATGACTGATGCATATACTACTACGAAAGTACATAAGTTCGTCGAATTTATATTAATGAAATAAACTATTATTGTCGAGTTAAATTGCAGATTGTAGTATATGAATGTAGTGCATACAGTGTGTTGCAAAAATTATATTCGAACGGTAATTTTCTTTTCTAGTAAAGCCAGTTCTACACGATGCTACGAACGTTCCTTCCAACGTTCGATCGAACGTTTGAGGCAATTAAGTTCGATAGTTGGTGCGACGAATGTATCTGCTACACGGTGAATCGAAAGTTTGATCCAATACGAATGATGATGTGTTGGTACAAACGTTTATTCAGTGGACGAGGCTGTTATCTGTCTGATGTTATCTCTAATGTTATACACTGATGTTGTCTCTCTTGTATAATGTGTTGGTACAAACGTTTATTCAGTGGACGAGGATGTCATCTGTCTTATGTGATCTCTAATGTTATACACTGATGTTGTCTCTCTTCACATGAACGAATCGTGCAGCTGCTGAGTCGAACCAACCAACGCAACCAACATTGACCTTCAAACGTTCGAAGCATCCCTTTGACTCGGTGCAAGAATACCGACATCGAGCAGGACATGCCAAATGCGAATGTTCGACGCTCGACATTGGACACTCGCAGGTTCGAACAACGGCCACGCGATGCGATGAACCATCGAACGTCCAATGTTGGAAGGTGTTCGTAGCATCGTGTAGAACCGGCTTAAGAATAATTTATTCTGTTATCCATAGATTTTCTTTTCTTTATCAAATATTTCTACATTACCTTTACAAATTTAATTCTGTTGTAATTGTACGAGATCCCAGTCATATAGGGCGAATAACAGAATATGATTTAAAGAGATTCTCACACTTTTTCCGCCGCATACCCCTATTCAATTATAAATCCAAAATTGTATTTTCTTCCACAAAAACTACCGGAAAAAACGTTGTAAGATAGGAATTTTAAAACTATCATGGAGGCATCAAAAAAGTACTTTAAAAAGGTTTTCATTTTTTTTTTAACTGGAAAATTTTTAGATTAAAAATATTAATGATAGTGTTACTGCCAAATACTATTTTTTTTTTTTTTTAGGATATTATTTAGTTCATCATGATCCTTTTAACTTCAAAATATCTTTAACATAATTATATACAATTTCAAAAAATCTTAAAAATTTTTTATTCGTGAATTACCACCGAGAATAGTCGACTTTTTTAAGATTTCTTCCTATTTTACGACTTGTTATTTTCGGTGATAATTCACGAACAAAAATCTAAGCATTTTGAGAAACGTATATATTTTGAACTTGGCCAATTTGAAGAAACATGGTCAACTAAATAATCCCATAACTCCTGAGTCGTTTGGATGGTCATTTTGGACGACCTTAAATTAGAGCCTTATCTAAATAACTCCTAAAGTAATGGTCGTAGAAAGGTTTTTGAATAACGAAATTAAAGCTAAAAGTATAGTTTATGAAAGCACATACTTCGTTCCAAGAAAAAAACTTGTACCAACCCGCGTCGAAATATTAAACCTGCATTAATCCTACATTACTACTTCTAATTGAATTAAATAGGGTTAAAGTAGTTTCAGAATTACATGTAAAAAAACCCTACATTAAGCCTACATGTTGTCGCAAAATGACAGATTCTCTACTTATAGTGTCAAAGTAGTATCTCTACTGACCCTACAATACTGCTCTTTGACCCTTAAAATCAGGTGTTGTGAGGCTGAAAAGAGGTTCTTAATCGTATACATACAATACACACACATACGTACATACGCATCCATCCATACACTCATAGAAGCATACATTCATACATACATACACACTTATGAATTCTAGCACACACTTTCTATTCTAGCACATTTTATGAATTCTAGCAAAATACAAATCATACCGTTCTTTGAGATCTGTTTATTCATAAAATCACAATTGTCATCAATGAAATGAGATTTGCGTAACGAGTATTTTGACTACTAACTGCAAAGAAAATAAAGAAATAACAATTATTCATGCTTGCTAAAATTTCAATATTACAGAACGTGTCTTTTTGTGACCAAGTTAAATTTTTCTATTGAAAGACCGATGTCTGTAGCAATATTTTGATGATAATTGTGATTTTATGAATACGCAGATCTCAACGAATGGTATAAGTTTTATTTTGCTAGAATTCGTACAATTATTTTGAATTTAGGGTCAGTTAAATTTGTATTTTGGAAAAACAGATTTTTGGGCTTTATTTTTGCAAACTGTGATATTTAGCTTTCGGAGTATATTTACTATTCCTAATTTTGATACGATGCCAAAATTTCATCAGAAGGTAATCAATAACTTTCAAATGATTATCATTTTTCATAATTCACAAATTTGAAATTTCTGGTTTCCTATCAAAAATTAAGCGGGCGGTAAGATGTGTTTAGCTAGTATCTCATTTAAACTGATGCACCAACTAAGCCCACTAGGATATTTTTCAAGGAATCAATAATAAAATTGTTTCCCATATCATGCGTACTTTATGAGAGACACTGTATATATGTATATTATTTTTGTCCATATATTTTTTTAAAGTAATAAAATGTTTTGAGACTACATCGAACCTGTTCAGACCTAATATTTAATTGTATATAAAGTGTTAAATAGCATTAAGATAGGTTTGTGGACGGTTAACGAGCTTCAATGTAGGGTTATTATTTGTAAACATTGTGTTTGTAGGTTCATTGAGAGTCGATATAGGTTCACCTAGGGTGAATATAGGCTCATTTAGATGTTAGAAGGGTCAATGCAGTGTCAAATCTTGACTCGGGAAGTGCATATCTTTGAAATGAGAATAGAATTCTATTTTTTAGGTGCTTATGCATTAAAAATGTATTAGATAGCCTGCGCAGAAAAAATTTCTCGAATCTCAGCATTAAAAAGTAGACACTTTAAGCTTTTATATGGTTTTACAAAATCATTTTCGGATTATTTTAACTGAGATACAACCTTTTGAAAAAAGAGAAACAAATTTTAAACATTTTTCGCGTCTCTTTAATTATTTTTATAAGTATCATGTGTGTGCAAGATCATATCCCACCTCCCCCACCAAAAAAAAATTCAAATTTTTTACAATCATTAAAAATTTACGCCCAAATAACAAAAAACCCACCAACATAATAAGTTAGTTTATTTGAGAAAAGATATATAAACAAATAAAACTAACAAAAACCTTGAGAAAAATTTTTACAATTTTGTCCATGTGTAACAAAAAAAAGGTAAAATACAATTATAATAAATGTGGTGCTTTTTAATGTTTTGTTAAAATAATATACCAAAACACACATAAAATCAGAAAAAATTTTATAGGAAAAGACGTAAACTAATTTGAATAAAGTTTATGATTATTATTTTAGTTTAAATGACTTTCAAAACAAACTTAAATTATAATATAATATTTATTTTACTGCTTCTACTGCTTCGGTGTATACTTTAGATAATTGTTATTATCATTTCGGTGTATTATATTATTATAAACATTCTAAAATATGCTGAAACTGTAATGGTATAATTAATAATTATTTTTATTACGGAAAAGTGTAATTAACTGTGTTGAAGGTGTTGTAAGTTATTAAATTAAGAAACACCGACATTAGTGATATATGCGTGTAGTGAAAATTGGAGCATAAGAAAAGGTATACCTTTCAACAATTAATGACCGCAAGATAGAAATAAAATTTATATTTCAACCATAAACTCAAAATTCATCTTAAAATATCAGACAACCCCGTCTCACAATTATGATAATTTATCCTGTTACCAATTCCACTCTTATCTGGTAGACCGTGTGTTCAAAACCTATCGGCGGAGATATGTCATCTACATCTGACAAAATTTTTGAATCATCAGATCAAAAAAATTATTTCAACTAATTTTCAAATCTGATTTTAAAGCTAAGACTTTTGACTTTAATTTAACCTTCCATATTTTAGTATCTCTCAATCCTAATTGGAAAGACAGGCTCCAAGGTACTAGTTAATCAGAATGGGTTATTATCGCGTTTTGAAATTAAAGTGATGTCATATTTACCAAATTCCAATAAATTTTCTAAATAATTTCAGTGATAAACGTCCCAGTAGACAGTACACTCCAAAGAAAAATATTAATTTATTTATAACAATGTTAATAGTAGATTATTTACCGAGGACCTTAAATGTTATTTTTGTGACTGATGCTTAAGAATCGTCGACTTTCAAACTGCATCCGAGATCATAAAAGTAAGACTTACGATCCTTGGTAAGTAATATACATACTATTTAACATTTTTGAATACAAATAACTGTTTTTCAACAAAAAAAATGTAGAATAAATTGAAAAAAGAATATAAGTTATTTAGAAAAAATTAAAATTAAGAATATAATTTTAATAAAAATGACAGGTGTCCAATAAATAACTATTTCCGTAGAAGAATCTACTTACTAATTAATGGTAAGTGATTACTTATCTGCCCAAGAAAGTAAATAAACCTTTATAACCTGTTATTTTTTGTAACTGTGGTAATCAGCAAACAGAATGGTCAATGTTGCTTAGGCGTCAAGCTAGTATATTTAAACTACCTTTAAACCAGGCACAGAGAAATTCAGTTTAACGTCCAAAAAAACTTTTATATTCAGTTAGAATTTTTAAAAATGTAAGTGTAGATACTTCATAATTACCGACCTCTACCCTAAGGAATGTTAGACTGAATGTAACTATGCCCAAACGAGAGTTATTTTTCATCTGTTTCATGTAATATTTATCAAAACTGAAAATCTGTTGCTTTGTGAGATTAAATTTATTACAGAAAATTTGGATACGAATCAGTATATTAATTATCGAGAATAACATTGAATGTTAACGATTGAAATTCAAACGAACCAATTTCGGACTCAGTGTGTAACAAGTCTATATTCTCTTGATTAAGATACAATTTACTAATGATGTGAATTTATCTAAACGTGAATTAGGAATGAAAATGGTTCGTTACAAATAATTAAAGAAAACAGAATATATATATGTATAGGTATTTATTTATTTGTAGGTGTAGTATGTAAACACCAGAAAGGCACAATACTAGAAGTTATACCGATAGGAGAAAACTTTCAAATAGAATTTTCAAATGTTTGCGACTTGCAGATATAACGTAGCTTATCACTAAATAATCTGTTGTCGGTAGTTTTCGAAATACCTTAATTATTGTAATGGGACATAAGTTTTAATTAAAAGCTACTATCTAAAAAATATTGTTACTGAAACTGAACATACAGAAGATAAGTTCATTGACAACAGTTTCAGAAAGTTTGAATTTTAAGGACGAAATGATGTTTAAACGATTTCACTGGAAGCCTTACAAACAAGTGTATGGGACTGCTGAAGTAAAGTAATTGAACAGTTTTCTAGGACAGCAGTTGTCAACTTGTGTGCGAGCACCAAGTTTAAAAAATTTGTGCGCAAAAATAATTTACGCACAATAGTATCCAAATTTTAAAAAAAAATGATCATCCTGTTGTCTACTTCTTCAGGTGATATCGTGAATTGAGCAATTATTGCATCGCTTCACTTTAAAACAAATGAATAGTACGCATCTATAAAAAATTATTTCCATAGAAAAATCTATTTATTAATTAACGCTAAGTGATTACTAACGTTTCTAGGAAGGTAAGTAAACTTTTATGACCTCTTATTTTTTATAACTATTGTAATCGGACAAGTTATCTGTTATGTAAACGCCAACTTATGATTCAAGAGGTTAAAAAATTAATTTTCAGTGTTTTACCGGTATTCTAGTCAGAGCCGGATTTACATAAGGGCACTTGGAGGCCTCCACACAATAGGAGGCTTCACGAAACCTCAGAATAAGATCTAGAAATTAGAGTAGAATACAAGGGATAAGCGTTCTTTGTTTTTATTGTTTTTTTTTCCTGGCTTGCCAACTTTATTTTTTGGAAAAATGTGAAAAATTTTGGAAATTTTCCAAGGGAACTGTTCAGGGACCACTGCATTAGAAGTGCTTCGGGCCCTCCACAGAGGTAAATCCGGCCCTGATTCTAGTCGATTATATTCTTTCGTTTTTTATCACAGATCTTTCCGATTGAATCGAAATGTCTGCCATTACCCATGACTAATTCGTTAAAATGTTGGAGGAGACAGTGTAAATTAATGAACGACATCCGTAAATTAAAGTTTTAATTGATCACAGACTTGACTCATTCTATTCCTACATCCTCTGGTAGGTGTTATAGGTGTCGGCGGGTGTTGTGACAACAAATTGAAATATACAATCCCACACAAAATTATTTGGACAGTACACATAAATAGAAGTCAATATTATTACTTTGCACTCGAATGATTTGATGTGTACAGAAGAAAACAGAATTGAAGTATATAATTATATCGATAAAAATATATTCACAAACATTTGATTAACTAAATCCAAGATAAGTTGACTTTTTCTTTATAGATCGCATTAACCCATTTGTAACCACTGTCGACATTTGTCGACATTAACTTGGGGAGTTTTAATTTTTGGCGCAGTTGGGAATGGGCAGCGGAAGGTATTATTTTGTTTCACGTTGGTATCCCTACTACATCACTATGCCCACTATAAGTAAAAAAATTTAAAAACAATAAAAACTTCTTATTTACACCCAAAATAACAAAATACTAAGAGGGAAACGAAATTTGAAAAAGAAATTAATTTGGGCATAAACGGGTTAATGTAAGGTTTTTAGAAGTTAGTCGACCATGAAAATTAGTTTTTCTTAATGTTCTACCTACAATTTCTATGCTAACACGCCTTTATTTCTCCTCCTGTTTGTTTTGATAATAATTCTGATGGCCATTGTCTTTGGATTTTCTGTATTATTCCATCCATATAGGCTAAATAGAGAAGCTATACCTAATAATAAGAAGGTATGATAATCAAACCAATTTTTCCGTATGCGGTTGTTACTGAATTCGTTCTGAAATCTAAAGAATCCAGAAAACTTCCAATCCGGACCCGGATTTTTTACCTGAAGATTTTGTACGTATGTATGTACCTCATTTTTTTCGATTTTCTTCAGATCTTGCTTATGAAAATCGGTAAAACTTAGATGAACTGGACCACAAAAGGTTTCAGTTATTTTAAAAACAAAATTTGCAATAAGTTTTTGTGTTTTGTTTTTTTTTTTCAAAGAGCCTTACCTTACTTATCAGAACGGAATAATATTTAAGACTCGGCAGTAAAATAAGACCCGTAACATACTTGAAACATGAACTTTCTCCCTAGGGAAAGCAAAACTGGAAGCAAAATTTCAAAAAATTTTAATTTGCAATAACATTGTTTCTGAAACCATGCACCCATTTACCCCTAAAAATGCAAAATAGATTTGATTTTTTGTTACCACTGAACAGAATTTTCACTTTTGGTATGTTTTTGTTTTGTTTATTACCCACAAATGCTTATATATAAGCCCCTTATCACTTACTGTCCTAAAACCCCACCACTCAGCATATTTCAAATAAAAATGAGACGAGAATGTCCTACAACGATGTCGTCAAAACAACGGTATTTATGTCGTAAAAATAACGTCAGTGTCAGACCTTACGTATTTAATACAGTGTCGTTTTATTTAAACTGTTATTGGTCCTTTTTACTTTACTTATGCAGAAATTAAATGGCCAAGATTATCATAATGGCAACAAATAAAATAGGCTAATTTTCACGTTAAATAAGAGCATAAATTTCTAACAGTGACTGACAGACAACGCACAGCCTAGACCGTTGTGTTTAGAAGAATGAAATTTTGCACAGTAGTCCCCTATGTAACGTAGGTGAGCACTAACAAAGGATTTTTGAAAATTCGTCCTCTAAGTAGGTTTAATAGGGGATGGAAATTTGTATGTAAATTCGTTATTTTTAAAGTTAGTGGTATATAAAATTATGTTACTGTGGCTATTAAAATAAATTATATATATATATATATATATATATATATATATATATATATATATATATATATATATATATATATATATATATATATATATACAGTGGCAGTGGCAGTATATATATATATATATACGTATATATATATATATATATATATATATATATATATATATATATATATATATATATATATATATATATATATACAGTGGCGCTCAAAACATTTGCAACTAGTACTAAGTTTTTATATACTACTGCGCTGTTATTTTAGTAAGTATTCGAATTGTTTATATATGTATATATAGCCAGTTCAAATACTTACCAAAATAACAGCGCAGTAGTATGTAAAAACTTAGTAGTAGTTGCAAATGTTTTGAGCGCCACTGTATATATATATATCTACTTAATAAATCTCTAACAGTGACTGACTGACAGACAACGCACAGCCTAAACTGCTGGGTTTAGAAGGACGAAATTTAGCACAGGAGATATACAAATTGGCGTTTAGGCTTCTATTTATAAATAAAAGTCAGTTGTGTAAACGTTTCTGGAAATTGATTCTCTAAGGGGTTAAAACAGGAGAGGAAAGTTCGCATGGGAAGTTTTTGAAGTTAGAAACGTGGATATTGATTTTGGCTTTTGAAAAACATTAAAAATGAGCAGAAAGTGAGTACCTAATAAAGAGATGTTATCGATGGGAAATCCCACCGGGTATACGGCTAGTATTTACAATAATCTACATGGTTGCTACTTTTTGTTGAAATATAGGGTAAATGGTACAGTTATTGGACAGTTAAGAAAAATTTTCAAAACAAAGTACAGAAAAAGTCCGTGTTGTAGCTTTATTTTTACCGAAAAAATTCATAAATAAAGTAAGACCTTTCTATTTTAATGTACCATATGAAACTTTCATATTACATATTGGTAGGTCTCTGAAAAAAAAAAATATATATTAAAGTTGTGCGTGTAGAGAAATACAGTTATTGGACAAAAATTTCATTTATTAATTTCTGGTGTATTTCCACAATCCACAAGTTCTGTAGATACTAGAAGGTTCTGGTTAACTAAAAAATCAGGAAGTTTATTTTACTAGTCTATAAGGCTTATAATCTTCAAAAGAGAGTGTCTTGCCCAGTAACTGTCAACGTCCAATAACTATACCGTTTACTACCTTCAATTCCGTTTCCTACCTGCGATACTGCAAATCACCAAGTGCAAATTAATAATATTCACTTCTATTTATACCGTCCAAATAATTTTGTGTAAGTCGGTCAGTCAGTCAGTCAGCCAGACGGTTGATGATATTGGTGGTCGTTCTACGGTCTATACGGTCCATAATACAAGTATAAGATCAAATATAGGTTAACGGTGTATCTTTTACCGTTACGTATCGTATCGTCTATTCGGAGAGTTTTCTATACAAAATATTTTCTCGATAAGGTAAAGGTGTTCGGAATTGAATTGAATCACTGAACTACCTGCGAGTTGGACATATACATTCATGCACGCCGGATGGTGAAAGGGTATGTGATTTTTATGGTGAAGGGACCTATCAAAATAAATTCATAAATATTTTCTCTTATAAATTTTTTGTGTTGCTAGAACTTGTGTAAAAAATACAGACGTATATACGACGAAACTAAATAGAAAACTAGAGGTTATAGCGACTGTTGTTCACACGGCTACAACAGTAACCTTAAATTCGATTTTGTTTATTGAAACACTCTTATGTTTTATTTCACCGTGTCTTAAAACAAAATACCCCTGTCACAGCATCTGCATAGCATAGCGAATTTCCAAATATCTCACTGCACTGGCGGATCTCATCTAAGACCTGTACCTATTTAAAATAGTTTAGCTTTCTAAGAGTAAAAGAATTTTTAAAATCGCCTGGGTAATTAGTTTTGGTATATTTGGGACCCAAGAACCCGAACGGATTTTGTGCAGCATAGTTGTATACATCTAAAATAATTTAGTTCTGTAACAGTGAGAAATTTTTTAGAATCGGTTCAGTAGCTTATTACTAGCGTTTTCGGATCTGCAAGACCCCGGTGGACCTCATTAAAAAATCAGCTCGACCGTATATTCTACGCGGACTTTATGTAATATATATATATATATATATATATATATATATATATATATATATATATATATATATATATATATATATATATATACATATATATATATATATATATATATATATATATATATATGTATATATATATATATATATATATATATATATATATATATATATATATATATATATATACATATGTATATATTCAAAATCGATTCATTTAAAATTTTTTTCCGTGCATACATATGTACATATTATGTTGTTTTGTTTCATATTTAATAATATTAAATCATAACATAAATTTCAATTTCTTGTTTATTTACAATTTAATAAAAAAAAATATATCTTCATTACATAAGCTTAGAAAATCTGCTTAATTTTCATTTTTCAACTTGAGACAGAAGTATGCTAATTATAATGCAATAAATGAGAAACAAAACTTTCTTTATTTCTTTCTTTATTATATTCACATATATGTGGTTAGATTTCACTTGTTTTCACAAAATTCTTTAAAAGAAAATGAAATATTTTTATATCTTATAAAGAACTGAGACATAAATATAAATTACTTATTAGACTAACAAAGAGAGAAAATTAATACAAATGTGAAAATTTACATTTTCTCGAAAAATACTTAAAATAGAAAGAAAATTATAAGAATATTTTCTTCATAATTTTTTTTTAGCTTATCAACGATGTAAAAATCGAACTGTATAATGATAGGATTGAATGATAAAAAATGATAAAAAATGGCCAGGAAACCTACTTCTGTGGATCCGACGTGTCTGGCTGACGAACTTAGCCGAGCTAATCCGGATTTTAATTCGCACACAAAATTTGTGCACACAAAGCACAAATTTCGCACATAAAGCACTAAACGTTTCGTTCGAAAGTTATCGTGGCGACACACACACACACACACACACACACACTCACACACACACACACACACACACACACACATATATATATATATATATATATATATATATATATATATATATATATATATATATATATATATATATCGCCACGATAACTTTCGAATGAAATGTTTAGTGCTTATGAAATTTTAGTGAATATCATTTTCGTATTCTAAGGACCTCAAAACATATTTCTGCCATAGCCCCGGCCTCAAATTGTGTCATGAGAGCTACTGTAATAGCTAAATTTTGAGTTTTCGAAATTCGCTAAAAGAGACTTTTCTCCACTGTACTAAACCATTGATATGTTTTATAGTTCAATAGGTACACATAAGCCCAGATGCTTATTGGCTATTTATCTGATTTTCTTCCTTACAGTTATCTAGACCCCAGTCAAAATTGATAGGTATCCATTTTAAATTTAAAATAAAATTAAAAACTATTTAAACTGTGTGTAATAACCTATGACATTAACCAGAGGTGTAACTACAATCATCCCCGCCCCTCAATCACTCAAATTTCACCACCACAAAAGTCCATTTTTTTCCCACAAATACCTGTGACGATAACTAATAGACCTGAGGACTGACAAAAAACCATTTTTCAATAAAAAATTAGTTTACCCCGTTGGGCTCTCATCATCAAGTCCTTATTATCAAGTATATTTTGAATAAATTAATTAGACTGAACAATATAATTTTTTGTCTTTATCTAATTTGCTTGGATTTGTTTATTATTTTAAATTAAAATTAGTAATTCATTTTATTCAGCATCGGACTTACCCTAAGTGCCGCCCGGTTGGCCACCGTGAAAAATGTCGCTCCTATTTGTTGAAAATGAGAAACAAATATTTAATTTTAATTTTTGTCCCGACAAAAAACAAGTGACGTGCAAAAAAAAAACCTCAAATTCAACATTTTGGCGCCCACGAATTTGCGCTACTGGCGACCTCAAAACTTGGCGCCCAGTACACGTGCCCCCACTGCCCCTGGCTCCGACCCTAATTTTATTACCTAGCAACAATGAAATTATAATATACTTAGATAGTTCAATTATTTTAATTTAATTTTATTTAAATAGCCACATTTTTTGACACCTTTTTTTGATGCCAATTTTATAGATACCAGTTTTAAGCATCAGTTGTAACCTAGCCCAGAAACATACCCATGTTAAAAATATTTCAACATTTTTTTTGTATTAAAGAAAATATTTTTTTGGTTTAGAGTATAATTTATATTGCTGAAAAAAAATTCAAAAAATATTTTTTTATTTGAATTTTTTTTTTAAAGAAATGAACAAAATTAAAGAATTTTTTTAATCTTTATTATTATAGTGGAGTAGCCACACATACGCACCTGCTTAATTTTCTGTTGTTTGCATTAAACTGGATCCAAAATGCTCTACTGAGCCATATCATATAATTGTATCATATAATTATAACAGATGAATGTAGTCCAGACTTTTGTTATTTAAATAACAATGTGAATATTTAAACCAGCTGAGAAAAACAGTCACTGGACTACAGGTAGAGTAAAGTATTTATTAAATAATAATTGATCAGTACATACACCTGGATGGAGATATCGCAAAACAAATTAATAACAAAAATAAAATGCAAATTTAAATGTTTAATTGATGTCAATTAAAAATCAAAAAATTTCATAATTGAAGGACATATTGGACATCGCTACATCAAAACCAAATAATATTATAGACAGACAAATTCTTAATTATAAAAATATTTTGACAGGAGTTCAAATTTTATTATTTTTTTTTTTTTTTGTATCGTAATAAAGTTATAATAGAAATTTTGTACTAATAATGTCACAATAGGTGCTTCTGTAGTTAATTGGACTGTCATTCGTAAGATTTTTATTATATTTGTTTTTAAATCATACTTTTCGTTGTCGTAAACTCTTGATCGTAAATATCCCGTAAACGGTGCGTCGTAACAAAAAAATAACAAAACATTTGAAGACTTAAGCGCAGAAAGTTGCAGGTATTCCAAACATATTACAAATATTAAAATATAGTCTTCGTTATGAGAAATATCAAAAAAATTTCATCAAAATCGACAGGTCCGGCCACGGGACTGTTAGTTGTTAGTTCAGTGGATTGTGCATACCTACATAAAATAGTACATGCTGTAATATCTGCAGGTAGCGATCTACCTTTTATCTATAACAACACCTATTTTGAATGGAGTTGAATATCATAAAGTTCACCAAACAAGACGAAACTTTATCAACGAGGGAAAGTTACACGTATTTAGAAATAATTATTGATTAAGAAACGGAAACCTCTGTTACCGCACACCGTCTTGCGATACTGGTTGACCTTAACGCACATAATACCCGAGTCATGTACCTGCGTACATACAGAGTTTGAAAATTATATTTAATTAATACACCTGTATGTAGTTATGTAGTCCACCTACGAACTTGGGTACCCGGGAGGTAGCAAGCAATACGGTACAGAGCCAAAGGTATGCTACACATATAGGTACATTATATGAAATTTATGTATGCAATGTTTGTTTACACATAATTTCAGAAATTAATTCATTTATCAATTATGGTATCTAAACTTGCCAACATAACTTATAGAACATTAATTATGTGAATATTTAAGAAGTTAGGGTGGGGGGTGGTGATGAATTTATTGTAAAATGTTGAAATGGAGGTGATTTTTTCGAAACTTTGAAAGTACATTTTAAAAAAAAATTATGCGCCCGTTATTTTTAAGAGTTTTAAAAATTTTTAAAGTGTTAAAAATTTCTTTACTGAGAGATATTCAAAAATTAAAAACAATTTTTTCACTTTAATAAATACCTTTAAAAATTATGTATAATTTATTTGAAGGAGCGGGCTAAAGCATTTAAATATGTATATCTTACTTAATATTAAGAAATCTCTAACACTGACTGACTGGCTGACAGATAACGCACAGCCTAAACCGTTGGATTTGGAAGAATGAAATTTTTCACAAGACTGTTATATAATGTAGTTGAGCACTAAGAAAGGATCATTGAAAATTCGTCCCCTAAGTGGATTAAACAGGGGATGAAAATTTGTACGGAAATTGTCATTTTAAGTGAATTTCCATTCACTTATTTCCGCGGGTGCCATGAAAAGACCTGAGCCCGGGATTATGGCAGGTTTTGAGGCCTCGAGAAACCGAAAATGAGGATCACTAAAATTTATATTTATATATATATATATATATATATATATGTGTGTGTGTGTGTGTGTGTGTGTGTGTCTGCGTGATAACTCTCGAAGAAAGCCTCCGATTTTTACGAAATTTGGTGTGTAGGTCAAAAGTCCCAATAGCTTGGAGAAATTCGTCAGCCAGATACATCCGATTTTTGGAAGCCAAAATTTTGGCCAATTTTCGTCACTTTTAGTGGTTTTTTGCAAAATTTGACAAGAATTCAAAAATATTATTGAATTTTTTTACACTGTCGAAAAGAGCGCAAAAAATTACATAAGACAAACTTTTAAAACATTGTTCTAAATGAACTAGATTTTGAGAAACATTTAGAAATTTGCTGAGTTTTTTGACAATATATGCTTCATTGTTTTTATCATAACAATAACAATATTTATATCTGTTTTCAAAATAAAAATTAACTAACTTCTCATGAACGCGTCATCACCGATTTTGAAAATTTGTTTACTGTTAGAGAGGTGAACTATTTTAAATGGATATAATTAGGTAAATTATGTTGCATGAGGTCTGCCAAAGTGCCAATAATTTAACTACCCACCCGATTTTGAAAATTTTTTCACCTTTAAAAATTTAATTCATTTAAATACATATTTGCTACACCATATGAGATCCGCCGGGGTCCTGGAGACCCAAAAAGCGCCAAAGATTAACTACTCAACTGATGTTGAAAATTTTTTCACTGTTAGAGAGCTAAACTATTTTAAATGGATACAAGTTGTTATATGAGATCCGGCAGGGTCCAGTCTTTGGAAATTCACTATGTTATGTAGATGCTGCGACAGGGGTATTTAAAGTTACAGATATATAAAAATATGTAACCATGGTTATTAGTTTTTACATAAATACGTGATTGAAACCTCCATAAAACTAGCCGTTCCCAGAATAAAAATTTGCAATTATCCAATAATTGTCCAACCCCCGTGACAAACATACGATTTAATTTTATTTCCAAATATTATTATGTAGCGGCTTGTTCCTGTTCTCAAATTATTAATTAAAGATAGAATAGAAATAGAATAGATTCTTTGATAAAGTGGATATTACAGTTCCTTATTTTATATAAACCTTAAAAAGAGAAAAGAAATTTCCTTTAAAATTATCCCACCCGTGACAATGAAATACCCCATTTATTTTTCGGGGTGCATACTAGTTCGCTCCCGCGGTCAAATTTTAATCTCATCTTGAAAAATGGTCGTAGGTTAGTTCGCTCCCAGGATGTATACTAGTTCGCTCTCGCGGTCAAATTTTAATCTTATCTTGAAAATGGGTCGTAGGTTAGTTCACAACTCGTTATCTACTGACAGGTAAAATTAATTACCTAAAAGACAATTAAATAACTTAACAATTAAAATTTTATTTGTTTAAAATTCGAATTTTTAAAAAGTTCAAAATTACAGTTAATAATGGACATTTAGTGTGTTGTGTTTTATTTAGGTTAGTTCAAATTTCATTTGGTTTTGAAAACCAGTTTGTGAAAAGTAATATCTCTCTATATTTAAGTGAAAATTTGAAAAAATAAAAATTTTTTTCACAATATTCAACCGAGGATTCAGATTTTCCACCCGATATGTGGGCCGAAAATAGTTCATTTCTTGAACGGACTACGAATTCATGCGAAAGTTTCCATTCAAAATTTAATTCTTTATTTTACAGTCACCATCCAAATATATATCAATTTATTGAAAATTTGCAAAATATTCAAACTGATACATATATTAAAATTCCCAGTGTTCATCAACAGAAAAAAGTGTATCGCAAGGCAGTTAATTTGCTTAAGGAATTTGTAGAAGGGAAAATTTCGTTATTGGAACAAAATGTAATAAGTAGATTCGACTTTGTAAAATGTATGTCATGTAAATTTACAACAAATTTATAACGTATTTAATATTAAATTATAAAACATAAATAAAAACATTCTCATTTTGCTGTTCAATTTGTGTATATAGTTACGGGAGCGAACTAGTATACGTACTACCCTTCAAGGTTTTCTGACCACGGGAGCGAACTAGTATACGCTCACGGGAGCGAACTAGTATACGACCCTTCAGGGTTTTCTGACCGCGGGAACGAACTAGTGTGCGCCGATTTTTCGAATTGCCTGTCAATATTATAGGAGTATTATAAATCAGTCATATCGTCAAAATAATGTAAAATGCTATGAGTCCGCCTGAGTTTGACTTAACTTTTTCATAAAATGAATGGTTTTTAATTATAGGAATTTCATGAAATGACTCTATTTCATACACTAATGTTTGTACATAACGTAGTCAACCTGGTTACATAAATAGACAACGGCTGCCAACATATGTATATAAAGTAGAAATCTAATTGCTATGTAGTCATATTAAATTGATTAGTGTAGGCTTAACTTCTTTAAGGAGGGAAGTAAACTCATAATTTAACATTCAGCAAAGTAGAAAATATCGTTCATGTAGTGCGTCTTCAAAGCTGAAGTTAAAAGATTCAGTTTCGAGAGTAGGCTGAAACTTTGTAACTTAAATTACCTACCGCTCGAATCAAAACGATCTTTTTGCGAACTGGTCGCATACTATAAAATTGTATTGTATGACTTGACTCATACCACAACACTCAAGTGGGTAATGATTTCTGAGCAATTCAAGTCAAATAAACATCGGTCAGTTTGCCACGATTTCCTCTTATGTCAGGCACGGCCAATGATACGATTTTCCGTACTGATCTAATCGATCTTTTATATAAAAATTTACTGACCTAAACACCATCAACTATATGTACTTAAATAAACAAAAATGAGTTAATACTAACGCTAAATGTAAGAAAGAGAATAAGAAAAACCATAATGTTGAAAAAAACTATTCAAAATATTTACGACAAATAAAAAATAATAAATTCTATTTGACTCCTAATAAAAAAGAATCATATGTGATCTTTTCAATTTAAATTAACAAAATAAATTTGTGGGCTTTCTTTCGAAATGGCAAAATAAACGTGGGCACACGACCGACCGTACGAGCAAATCAATACATTTTACGATTTTATTTTATTTTCATTATAATTTGTATAAAAATATATTGGATGTCTCCCAATTATCTATATTATCTATATATAACTTAAGTTTAGTGTACCGTGCATTTTTATTTTTCTTATACATAGGCACACGATAGGTACACGATCAGTAGTACTGTCAGTATTTTGAAAAACTAACAGCATTACTGATCGTATATTGGTAATACTGAAGTATTAGTAGGTATCTGATCGTGTACAGGCCGTCATAGAGATTGAACCGTTTCTCAGTACACTCTCAAAATAATTTCTTCGCTCAAAGATTAAAATTTCTTTGAATATTTTTCTTTGAATCAGTAAAATTATGTATTCTTTTTGATTTAAAGAAAAATTTCGTTGATAAACGAAATTCAACAAAATATTTCTTTGAACCAAGGAAATAATTTTTTTAATTCAAAGAAATATTTTTGTTGAACCAAAGAAAAAAAAATCTATAAAATTATTAATTTTTGACGAAAAAAATCGTTTTGAGGGTGTACTTTATTTAGTTTACACTTTAATTAACTTTTGTTAGGATTTTGTTGTTGCAAAATAGATAAAATTCTAGCCAGGTGAGCTTCAGAAACTCTTAGACAAAATATACATATTACTTAATGGTCTTACTGTTTGTTCTAATGGTATTCTAATCAAGAGGTATGAAAATTTTGGAAAAAGAATAAAAATTTAAGATGTTAACATTTGTTATATCTTGCCGTAAAAAAAGGGTGAGCTAGTCGGCATGACTGGAACACTTTCGTAAATAATAAACCAAAATCATATAATTTTTTTTTTGAAAAGAACTAGGGACTTTATCTTGGAGACCAAAAATGAAAAAATAAAAAAATTTGTAAGACCGATTGTCACACCACCTGAACGCTCCGATCACAAGTTAGTATGTATCCACGTTCAGTCTGTCGTCTCAATTAGAGCTAATCATATGCAAGCAGTGGAGAGGTTATAGAGTATTCAAGTTGTTACTCTATCCTCACCTATCAACATGGCTAAATTTCAATTGCTTATTTTTTAGTAATTTCGTAATTTATTTTCTTATTAAAGATACGTGTGCAGAACGATCAGAAATTATATAGGTACGTAACGTCTTATCTATAATTTGGGTAAGACATAACGAGCTGCAATTTTTTATATTTGCGGGAGAGTCTCCTATATTGGACCACTTTTGCCATTTTTGTTTGCAACAAGGAAACCAATTAAGATAGAGCCATCATTTTTAGTTGTCTAATTAATCGATCTTTATGCTATAAAACGAAAACATTAATTCGTGTCTAGTTGAATTTTAAAAAGACCCTACCTTGGGTAAAAAAAATTATGTCATTTGGTCCAATTTAGGAAACTAGTATCCTAAATTGGACCAATTGGTTCTTAATAATGTTTTTCGACAAAAACCGTTATCTACATCTAATCCATGTATATTCTTTTAAGATTATGTCGTTATAATAAATTACATATGACATAGATAAAATATAAATGTAACAAGAAAAAGTTATACCTACCTTTTAAGTGTTTGGTCGAACTTTAAATAATGAAAATTTAACATCGGCTTAACAATTTTTCATAAATTTGCGAGTTTTCAAAGACTGCTTACTTGACAATTACCTAAATTCGTACTAAGAAATAAATTCGAATGTTGTTTAATATTTATATTGTTAGATGGTTTTAACTGTCTTTTAATAGCTTAAAACTGACGCGGTCCAATTTAGGAGTCGGTCCAATATAGGAGACTCTCTCCTATATGAGAATACTAAATATTTATTTTTTTTTTTGCGGGGGGTGCTAATTTTCAAGACGGTTTTTCTATCAAAGATGGTAGAAATAAAAACAAAATCTTGATCTCAAAAACTCTGAGCTGTATTCATCGTCAAACCTCAGCTACCCCGTCTTGCCCCACCTTCCCCTACGCTGTTTTTAGACAAACTATATACTGAAGCTTTTTTTGATAACATTTTTTCCTTCGTTGTTTCTATATTCAACAAAAACTAGAACCTCTGGTCCATTTTTACAACCCATACATGCGTAATTGTACCAATATGTTCGTGTATTAGCTGAAAGGTGTTGTCTAAATGAAGCACGTAAAGTAACCAGAAAAAAAATCCAACTGAATTGAAACAAGTAAGAAACGAGCGCATAGGATCAAATCCATCCACCTTTATCTAAATAATTAATGACGTTTGGGATCAAGGGTGTCTTTCTTTTTCCTTAAGATATCGTTACATTTTTTTTATAGACTAAAACGAACCTAAATAAAATCGGGAAACTTTACTACATACGTAGGTACATGTATACCTACAACAGTCACCAGCTCAACGATATAATAATCACTGTATTTTCTTAACGGTTTTTTTTCCTCCGATCTTGCGTCTTCTCTTTGTACCATTGCTTTGCTTATAAGTAATTATTTTATTCATATGTTGTGTTGCTCTACTTAATTCTTTTCATGTCCAATATCGTGCATGTTGTTCGAAACATTTTTCCCATCTTTATTTTCTTGGTTCTCTTTTTTGCCAAGCTTGTTTTTTGTTCTCGTTTTTTCAATTATAAATAGATTATATCTTGTTGGAAACAATCAGCGGGTTAGATAAGGAAAATACTATTAAGAGGGAAAGAGCAAATAAAACAACATAAACATATTGAGATTATTTCATACGTAAGAATGAAAAAAATATATACTGAAGTAAAACGATCAATTTGCACAGTAAAGTACATTCTATGATTGTACATTTAATTTAAAAGAAAAGGTGGGGGCGGTTATTTAAAAAATAAATTAAATTCTATTGTGTATGTATCAGAAAATTACGAATGTCTTTTGTTATCAAGAGTTATGCAATTCTAAAATGTTTATTTGTTAGTAATAAAAGAAGTCGGGAATGATTATTCATTTGTTTAAAAGCAGTATTACACTAGTGAATTTTTTCCACCGGAAAGAAGTTGGCGCCGAAAATTGGAAAATCTTTCTGTTTTTTATATGGCTAAATTGCTCCCAAATTGCTCCTTTGGAATCAGTAATTGCTCCACCTGGAACTTAATTATTTAATTAATTATTTACAAACAAAAAAACTTTTTTGTTTGACTATTTCTATTATCAAAATCTTGTCAAATAATGCATTTTTATACAATTACTTTATATCAAAAAATTGCTCCCAATTTGCTCCATCTAATTTAAAAGTTACTTATTAATTTCTCTGAATAATAATTAAAATATATTAAAATAAAAAATATTATGAATTAGGTTATGTATTATTAAAATGTATAGGCAATCCATTATACCTTTAAGTCGTTTGCATATATTTAAGGATAATTGAATTTTGACAAGTTAAATAACATTATAAAAAAACAAAATATTTTAATAATTATTCAAAAAAATTAAGATTTAGCTTTTAAATTAAATAGAGCAAACTGGGAGCAATTTATTGACGTAAAGAAATTATATAAAAAAGTATTATTTTGAGAGATTTTGATAACTTAAATAACGGAAAAAAATTTTTTTCTTTATAAATAACTAATTAAATAATTAAGTTTCAGGTGGAGCAATTACTGATTTCAAAGGAGCAATTTGGGAGCAATTTAACCATATAAAAAACAAAAAGATTTTTCAACTTTCGGCGCTAACTTCTTTCCGGTATTTTTTCCAAGTATTATTGTTGTCCATGAATTTAATGTCTTGGCTTTATATTACATTGTGGTTTTCGTAAAAATTGGATAATTTAAAAACCTTAATTTAATATTGTTTGAACTAAAGGTTTCCTTTTACTTCAGTTTTTGAAGTATAGAAATGATGGCGAGAAATCTATTGACAGAAGAAAAAGCTTTTTAAACTTTATTGTTGTAGTACTCTGGTTCTTTCCTCGAACTCTTTTGGAGTACTCAACGTTCCAACGTAAGTTTTTGAAATAAGAAGATATAATTTTTTCCAAAAACAACAATTTATTTAACAAATTCAATGTGAGATTGACAATATTTGTTAACAAGAGTATTTCTTCTTCTTCTTCTTGTTTCACCAATTCCACTTGGCTGGCCACAACGTCCACTGGTTAACCACTCCGGTTTGTTGTTCTGATCTACTGAACTATCTGATTGCCTCTGATTTTCAATACTGGCTCCAACACTTGATCTTCACGTAACGCTCGATTTACAACTGATTACCACTGATTCGCAATTGATTTGTAACTGATTTGTAACTGATTCCTTCGGACTGGGTGAGCTGCTTTTATACCCGATTGTGTGCTGACGTCCTGTTGTTGTGATATAGTTGTTTTCTTCATAGTAGAACTTCTCGATGGTACTGGAATGTTCCACCATTACATAAAGAAAAGAAAAAAGAATTACTAAAAAAAGGTGTAGGCTGTCGTTGCTTGGGGGGATTGAACCCCGGCCCTTGACATCGGTGATCCGATCACATCACCACTGCTCCACCAGAGCGTGGTAATACTAGTGCTTGGTGTCGAAGCCTTGATACCTGTGTAGATATGACTGCTGTTGGGTACAGTAGTCTTCTGCTATGCCGTACGCAATGTTGATACAGTAGAGTCCCAACATTAGTTATTGTTAGATGTATCAATCAACAAATATTTATTTTATCGACAATCATAAAATATTAATTTTAAGCTTGAGTTTAACTGAGGAGCAAAATAAATAAAGTTTTATCAGCAGAAAAGTTACTCGAGTAGCAGAATAAACCTCCAAAAAAATTTAAAAAGGAAAAATGAAATACTGACTTTACTAGTTGAAGGGGAGCCGTTGAGGGCCTAAAAAATTTCTAATCCGACACTAGTGTCAATGCGTAAAATCCATAATAAAATACTTCTTTTCTGCTAACTTGATACCTTGAAGGCGAGATACTCGACTCCAAATTCGATAAAACCACTGTCGTAACATCTCTAATTTAAATCGTAAAATGTAATATTGTCGACTCAGCAGTAAACTCTTTTTTTTATTTTATTGAATTAGATCGCTCATAACGTCGTTATTTTGATCATCGACTGTCAAATTTTTCCTATTTATTTATTTCATTATTTTTCCGCGTTCAGAGAAAATTGAATATTTACAGGAACACTGGAATTACTAAAGTGTGTAAAATCTTTTTACAAACAAAATACGGGAGAAATACTGAAAATAAATATTATTTTGTATATACGAGAAATTTTTGTGTTACGCTTAAAAAAAAATCAATTTGCTACATTCTTATCAACAACAACAACATAGCGAGTAGAAATTTAAATTTTATAAGTTTGTACCGTTTGCATGTACAAATATGTATAAATATTTGTACCTATGTACTCAAAAAAAAATAAAATATTAACAGTCTACAAAATTTTTAAAACAGAACAAAAATTACTATCTATATACATACTGCCCTCCTAAGCCAAAAAGCAGTAAGTGTATAAATCAACATTTCTGGTAATCGCCGTTTTTCATTTTTTGTGAGTTTTTAGTCGAATTTTCTCCGAAAAATTAGACTTATACAGTCTATACGATAAGAGCTGCGAGAGGCGAGAGTAGGGGCGCTATCCGTTTTCAGACCCGTAGAACACGAATATGTAGAAAAAAAAATGTCTGATATATATATATATATATATATATATATATATATATATATATATATATATATATATATATATATATATATTTTCCCGCCACCTTTTAATTTGTGTAGGGCCCCCCTATGGAAGTTAAGAGATGAAATTTGGTGAATGGGGCTCATTTTCGAGGCACCTCATACTATCAAAGTGGGGTCAAATTTTGGGCAAATTTTTTTTCTGACCCGAACTTTAAGGGGGTGGTGGGGGGCGGAAAGCAATAAAACTTTTCCAAACCGGTTTTAAATAATGTTTCGGTCAATTATCTACAACATATCCAAAATTCAGCTTCTTACGATGATATGGTGGGAGTAGAGGGGGGAAAAACGATTTTCGCTGGATCTAACAGGCCCCCAGCCCCCCAGAATTAACGTAGAGGGTTGAAATTTGGTGTGTTGATAAAGTTCGTACCTAGGTTGTGCTTTTTGGAGGTTTTAATATTTTACCCCCACCCCCCTCATTTTTAAGCTACAATTTCATGCATTTTCGACGTTTTCGAAGTTTGGACCACTCGCACAGGTCACCCGAATAAACCTAGAGGGCTGAAATTTTGTATTCGGATTGAGTTAGTATCAAGGGGGTGCCTTTTGGGGGTCTCGACTTTTAACCCCTACCCCCACCATTTTTATACCCAAAAGAACATGATTTTTCTTGTTTTTTAACAGTTTCGTTCGGGTCAAAATCTCCCCAAATAAACCTAGAGGGCTGAAATTTGGTGTACAGGTTAAGCTAATAGCCAGACACTGTTTTTTGGAGGTTTCAACTTTTAACCCTTACCCCCACGATTTTTACGCCAATATTTCCTTAATTTTTTTGCTTGTTTTCTAACACGTCTAAAGACTCCATAAGGAAACCTAGAGGGCTGAAATTTTGTACGTGTATTCAGTTAGTATCCAGCTAATACCTTGTAGGGAGTCCGCATCACTTTTCCCCCCACTTCTCCCATTTTTACATCGGAATTGAATGCTATTGTTAAATGTGTTTTAAAAGCATTATGTTTATTCTAAATACAAGTAGGCGAATAGTAATTTTAAAAAATTTAAAAAAAAGTGAACTTACTTTTATGACAAATGAAATACATACATATTAAGTAATTTAAAAATGTTATTAAAGTCACTGTTTATTTATAAAATAGGAATTTTGGATTTTTAGTATTTATAAAATAGAAATTTTGGATTTTTTTGGAAAGAAAAAATATCTTTATAAAGGCCTTCCAGTTTACTATTTAAGGTCCTTTTTTAATTTTTAAAACTAAAACATAAAGGCAATTAGCGGATAAACATGGGCAGGAATGTCCTCGTACGAATTGTGTTGGCTTTTTTTCTGCTACCTGTTTTCGGCACAAAATTGAAATTTACTGAGATACAGCCCTTAAATACTTAAAACCTTTTTTTAAAGCCTCGATCAGCCGAACACTCATCACCAGTTTTGAAACCAACAAAATGACAATTCGGTTGTAGACTTTCAATCACATTTCGCTTGTAGACATTCAATACCGAAGATGAAGGGGAAAATTCGACTACCGTGATGGGGCCCCGCTGCTCACGGCGTTTTTTTTTTTTTACATTAAATGACAAAAAGTTTCATTTATTTTTTATTTTAATACTTTCTATTATTTTACTGCAACTTATTTTCTGTTTTAAATAGTAAAATATAACCTCCTTTAGATTATAATTTACAGTTACGAGTGATGTTATTCCATTTTCCTAGGCAAGAAGGAAGTAACAGCAATAATAAAGTAAGAAAAGTCATATCAATTCAGTTCAACTCACTACAAACTCTCTTTTAACTCACTTTACTAACATCAAAACGTAACATACATAACCATATTCTCAGAGATGTGCAAGATACAACATAAAAAGTGTCTGGAATACAAAATGCAAGATACTTTTGGAAATGGTATTTGAGATACCAGATACAAGATACTTGTAGAAATGGTATTTGAAATACTATATACAAAATACATATTTTCTAAATACTTTTTAAAATAAAAACTTTAAAATAAAAAAATAAAAAAAATGAGACATTTTTTATTCATTTTGAGATTTAGTTAGTTTAACTTTATTAAATGACACATTAATTAGGAACAATCGATCGCGTTTATCGCGAAAGTGTGAGAACATATTATATTTTTAAGATTTCAACTGAGACTTGAGCAAGACCAGTTCATTAAACATTTTATCACTCATTTTTCTTCGCTGAGGTCTCATTATCGTCTTCCCAAGAGTCGCTCCACAGGGGGCGGAACTTGACATTTTAGGGGTGCATTCACCTTATGATGGAATGCCCTAGGTAATGTAAAAAATGCATAGGTAATTAATAAAAGTATTTTAGCAAACTAAATATTTACAAAATATTAATATACCAAGAGAATGCATCTAAATACAAGATACAAAATGAGTTTTTAAAAAAGTATTTCAGATACAAGATGAAAATACGTATTTTGTATCTTGTATCTGTATTTCAAATAAGTCACATCTCTGCATATTCCAACTATTATTTCCCGTTTTTAAAAACAGCTGGTCATTAAGAAAGTAAGTTTCTAGGAGTGCTGATTACTGACAACAGACCATGGCGAAAACTTATACAATATAATTCAATTACCAGTAGGTACATCAATTTCTACATTTAACATAATTATATGTCTAATATCAAGAAGAAGAAACGTCGAAGAAACACAAATGAACGTAAGTACAGTCGTTTTATGAAATTTGCTAAGTTAGAAAGCAGTAACTGACTAGTGCTAAGCCAAATAACAGTAACTACACTGTAGATACTGCTTTCTTTTCTATGAAATGTTACTTACCGCCTTTTACCTTAGTATTTATGCAATTTTAGTGTACATACGGCTGTTACGAACCGCTGTATCTTAGAAACTATTAAAGGTATGTCTTTTTGGATTAGTTTTTTAGATTCGTCGTGGTTGGAAATATGGAAATCAATGTAAACCTCAAAAAGTCAAAATTTGTCAGTTACGTCTTTTTGGCTTAAGGCGGCAGGATAGTATGTTCCATTTTTCCTTTTACCGTCACAAAACATTTTCCTTCTTTTTATTGGCTTAAATAATTTATTAATATTTCTAGAATGATATCTAAGGAGAATTACGATTGTGGAAATATTTCCAAAATTGTTTCAAACACGATTTCTGCAATCATTTCAAGTGGTTGAAAACATTCAAAAACTCCACTTCGCTGCTCGTAGCATTTTGAAGTCTCAGCCTGGTTAATAACTCACGAATAATACAGTATAAAAAGTTTTGTATTGATTGCGCTATTCGTTACAGATAAAAAAAATTCTCCAATAAAATGAATTGTTGTGATCTTAACTTTGAGGAAGTTCATTTTAAATAAATGAAACAAAATTACTTTGCTAAAATCCACTATATTTTTGTTTAATGTCAATAGGGGTTTTCAACCATTACGACCGTGGTTGACCATTAGACCCGTGGAAAGTCTTATTCCCGTGGGAAAATAGATATTTAAAACGTAATATAAAAAAGAATCATTGATTTCATTTGAACTTGGTATGTTGTTAAAGGAATGTTATGGTATATTTTTTACCCGGGAAAAATATTGTATTTCGGTGGGAAAATTCCAAAGAAAAAGGTAACAATACCTACTCGACGCGCAATGTGATGAAAGTACACTTTATATGTTTTAACTAGATGCCATAAATATTATTAAAAATCAACATGAGGAAAAAATTCTAGTAACAGTTTTATTTACATGTTATAGAACATCGGAGAACAAAAAAAGTATACAGTATGCTCAACTCTTCATAGGCAGAGCAAATTGTTCGATAATTAAATAATAATATGAATTATACTAATTAGTAATTTATTTTATTCGTTAAATTGTCTTACCGTATTACACTTAAGATTTATATTTTTCTGAATAAATTTGTGTTTTCTACAACTCAAATTTCTTGCCTAAAAGTAATTTAACTCGAAGAACTGTCAACTCGAAAACGCTTCAGATTCGCTGTCGCGTTTTTGTTAATTGACAGTTCTTGTCGTTAAATTGCTCGGCCACAAATTTTCGTTAGACAAACCCAAATTTATTCGAAAGAATACAAACGTACAATAATTAGTGAAAATTTACTTATTTGTTTCTATTTTTTTCATTTAAAAAATTGGTTCATAATAAACGGAAAAATGCCAGGCATGACACAAATTAAGGGGGAACACTAGTGTGACGTTTTCAAAAAACTGTAAAAACTTTTTTTGCATGTTTCGATAGTCTATACCTTTAAAAATAACATACTAAAATTTCAAGTGCATATCTCAAATAGTTTTTGAGTTACAGCCATCTGAAGAGCGGATTCTGATTTTCATTGTTCACTTTGAGGTATTGAGAAATGTATAATGGTTGATAGTTCGGGAGTTTCTGGACGTGGCTGCCCGTAACATGTTGTGGAGAAGCTAGACCCTGGCACATTTAAATGACTCATCTAGTTTTACTATGACCGTTATAGTGAGTACATCGTAAATAATTTTAGTAGAAATTCTCAGTGATTAGAACTAAAAGGTAAAATTTAGAAAAACTACATTTTCCAAATTTGTTGCAGTTAAAACTCGAAGACAAATCATCCAATCGAGTTGATTCTTATTGCAGTTTATTTTATATATGTTTCTCCGTAGCATTAACCTCCAGTTTTCCGATCGAATAATAAATGTAATTATTGCAGGACAAAAATCATCAAATTTTCGCCTAAATGAAACTTTTTTTAAAAAGCTCCGTCATTTTGTTAAATTTCAACTTTTTTCTTCGATTGAGGTTCACGGTACGGGCAATACCTTCTAGTTTAATAGGCTTTTCGGTTTTTTTTTTTGATTTCAGGTACTGTGAAGGTCGCTATCACTGCAGCAGCGTGGGAACTTTTTTTGGGAGCCTTGGGAGATCGCGAATAACTTCCTGAAGTTTCAAGTTTTTGGTTCAAAAATTTTATCATGAATTTAATATATATCAGCGAATATATCCTTAAAATATTAAAACACTCCATACAGTAGTTTTCTTTAAAAAAATTCCCAAAAATCACCTTTTTTAAAGTGGTTACACTAGTAGTCCCCCTTAAAGGAAATATCGAGAAAGGAATTACTCTACATAAATAAGAATCTTTTTTTTTATTTAAAACATAAACGCAAAAAATTTAAAAATTAAAATATAGTAGTGTTTCGTTAAAATTAAAAGTAGTCCCGGTTTACGATACACCTTTATGGTACGGCTAAAAAATTTTGAATTACATATAAAATAACTTTTCAAACTTTCAATAATATTATGTTTTATCTTTTAAAGCCAGACATCTAAGAGCTACGTATTTCAGAATTATTATTTAAATTTTCCTCTCTTCTACGATGATAATTTATAACATCTAATAGAGAGGTAATTTTCAGTAATTTACATTCAATATTAATTTATATTAGCAGACACAACATGATGTTATAAATTTCTATCTGTAATTCGTTCGTGTATTATAGTACACATAGCAGTAGTAAACGATTAAACGATAAACTTGCAAATATCCTTCCTGTTAAGCAGTGAATCGATAGGTTATAATATATAAGTTTATTTATTTAGTGTTAAACGTTTTATTTATGTATGTGTACGTAGATATACAATTTCAAATAATTTATAATATTATACATAATGTTTAAATGTTAGTGGAAGGGTTGCTCATGTACCTACACGTAAATATCTACATTTATTTGTGCAAAATTAATATTGATTTAAGATTGGAAGAAAATTAAAGTTAGAGAGCAATGTTTACGCGCCACTGTTTCGAACGTGAAATCTTATTTTTACCTTTGAGATACCTGTTAGATAAAAAACTTTTATCCACGTCTGCTATGAAATTGGTTATTTACTGTTCAATATACTATCTAGGTAAACTATGTTTTATATACAGCTATATTAAATTTTGTACTCTACACGCGACGGTGTGTAAAGTACCTACTATTTAAACGTTGACTTTTTAATAAATTTGGAGTTCTACATAACTTTAATCTGTTATATTCGTTCAAACTTGTATAATTTATTGTGAAGTTCATATTACCTAGGTGTAGATAAAGTATAGTATGTAATTCGGTTGCAAGAGATATTACACACTCACGCAATGGCTAACTTTTTCGCTCGTTTATATTATGCAAGTTATAACTTCTATAAAAAATGATAATAACCAGTACAAGCGCGTAAGCATCGAGGATGATGTTGTCCACGTAGTAAAAATTTTACAAGTGCGTGTAGGACTCGCATTAAGCTAGGGTTTTTAATAAGATAGACTTTTTCATAACCTTTGGAATAAAGCATAGAATGTATTTACGATTTACCATAAAAAAGGAAAATACCTATATTCGACAATGTTACTTGTATATGTGTACTACTGGTGTATTTCTCTTACGAAATGACAATTTCTTTAAAGGTATTGAATTTAGGCTTACGAACAATCTATTATGTTAATGGAATGGTACGCAATATTAAAATATATGCGATAGTAGAAAACAGAAATTTTATTAAATTTCCGTCATTTCTACTAATGATGTTTGTTACTTGAGTTTATAAAGAAAAGTTCTCTAATATGTCAAAATATATTTCTATAAAAAATTTATTGTACAAAGATCATTTCCTCAATTCTTTTAGCTACTTTCCAGAATTAGAAATGCAGCTATTACCGTAGCTCTCATGAGAAAACTCTTGGACTCAGAAGTAGGCTTTTCGGGCTTTTTTTGTCAACAAAATGAGTTTTCTAGTAGTAATAAGTAAATTTTCAAATTTTTTTACACTAATTGAAAGGACAAGGCAAATTACTTAAAAAATGTTTTTAAACCATTCCTCTAGGTTAATTACTTTTCGAGAAAAACTAGGAAATATGTCGTTCTCCACTTCATTCGCACTCATAGTCTTTTTTTTTCTGTCTCATGTTTTGCGATGCTACATTAAAAAAAAAGGCGTTATAAGTGGCGTGTCATGATTTTTTAATCCAATTTAACGATTCAGTTATGTTCTATTTCTCTCAATTAAATACGTTTTATAATATACCTGTTCCATTTTTTTTGAGAAAAATTGTTAAGAAAATTTGTTTATGTGATATGGTCAGAATTTAGATTATGTTCACACCTTATTAAAATTAATAAGAGTTTGCTACAATCGCATAAAAATTACGTTAAACCATATTGAAACAATAATATTTTTACATGAATTTCTAAAATACAGTTATGCTTGAAACGAATAAACATAGCATTCTAATCTTAAATAATTTTGCATATTCCTTTTTTTTTTTTTTTTGTTAAAAAAAAAAGTTATTTTGACATATTCTGTCATTTCGTTTTGGAAATATTACAAAATTTTAATGCGAATAATTTAAAAAGAGTTAAACTAAGGCAAACATTTATATAAATGTACTGAAAATTTTACAGTTTTTCGAAAAAATGTAATAAGATTCTCACATTTTACATAGGTACTTGCAACAATTGTATTAGAAAGGTAATTCAAGGGTAAATTTTTTTATTTCTTTCACTAATTTTTTATTTTTTTTTAATTTTTTAATTTTATTCTTTACGAAAGAAAATCTTTGTCATCTAATTTGCTTCGAGCCAAAATAATAACTTCGTATATCAAATGATTATTTAATATTTACAATTTATCAGAACATCTTACTATTTTAAAATGAAAGGAAAATACATTTAAAAACTGAAATTTATTTAATGAAAGGTATGTATCTGCTCATTTTACCCCAAAAATGTCTGAAAACAGAATATATTTCAATAATTAACCCAGAAAAAGCATATAAGGGGTAACTATTATATTTTTTTTTTTTGAAAATTTTAAAATAAAATGATGTTTGATAGTAGTGTTACAAATGATTTTTTTTATTTTTTTGTAGAATCTGGTTAATAGAAATCGTTATAAGTACTCGCTCTGGAAAAATCAAACAAGTATTTAAAAAAAAAATACTTTTTCTTAAAGAAAATATTAAAATTATGTACAGATGCCGTCCTGATAAACTGATATATTTGTCCACCTTGAGTGCTGTAGTCGATTTTTGTATCCCCTCCAGGTAAAAGCTCACAGCGAAGCGCCTATTTTTAAAATATCCTTTTGAATTTTGTAACTCAATCATAAAAAATAAAATCTCCGTAAAAAATTCCAATTTTCTAAATTTTCTAGTATTAAGACAAAGTAGGGCCAGACCTAGAGTTATTAGGAGGGGGCAAATCTTCGCGACAAAAAGAATTTTTCCCTGAAGAAGGAAGTGATGACCAAAAAAATGTAACCCTATCAGAAATCGGCATTGTCGACCTTTTTTTTTTTTTGTTCATCACTCCCTTTAACAGGAAGAAAGTCACCTGGACCCTATAAGAAATGGCCACTGTTCATCACTTCCTTTTCCACAAAAATTTTTAAAATATCACTGTGCCTAAAAAATTCGAAGCGTTTTCATCGATTTGGCGCTTCTCAGATTACGTTTTTGGCGCCCCTAAAATCTTCCAGGGCGGGCACATACCCCCCCGCTGCCCCCTAGATCCGGCCCTGAGTCTAAGGGTAGTTAACTAGGGAGTAAACTTCAAGGATGTGAAATTCAATCGATTCATAACTAGTAGTTAATAGTTCTATCTATGAAATTGTTATGGGTTTATAATTTCTCTCATTGTAAGGAGTGGTCTACCCGAATTTAACTACTTTGTTAGTCAGTGTCGGATATTATGGAATTTAAGAGACAATGTCGGTTTTTTATTTAATTATTATCCTTAAACTTATATACAAGGTACAGATGTTATGGATATTCGTAACTGTAACCAAAATTACCGGATATCTGAAATAATAAAATATTTGAAATCGAAACCTTATCCGAGATAAAAGTTTCGGATAATTATAGATAATTGCCTATAAAACGTTGACGATACTGACGTGCTACGATGTAGTATGTAGGTTAGTAAAGTTTCGTGACGTCAGTGACCATCAGGATCTTAAATTTCTTTTTAAATTTTTACATTGACTTTTTACCATTGAAAATCGATAATAAAGAGTCGATTTTTTGTTCCCATTTGTACATTACTACAACAAAATTATTTTGTTATTATATGGTCCAAAAATTATTCTCTTTATCAATTAACGACATTTATAACTCAGCTATATTGGCTTTTGATATTAAAATATCAAGATACCAAAAATAATTTTAAACATTGTATAATAACGAGAGGTCGAATTTTTCGAGTTTAAAAAATCTAACTTTTATAACTGTACTAGCTGCGGCCCGGGGTTTCACCCGCGTAATATCTGAATTATAGGTCATATTACATTTAAATTTGATATTTCGAAATTCTGTGAAAAATTAATTATTTATAGTGCTTGGTTCTCAGTGTAACCATCTGGAATTCAGTGCCTACACTGAAAATTATGTTTTGAAAAAACATATATTATTCTACATAAATTTATTATGATCTGGGGCCCGTTTCTTGAGATCATTCGCAAATAAAACGTATAATAATGTAATTGTCAAATTGCGAACGCTTTTTAAAAAAGTAGTTTCTGGAAGAAAATCCTAGGTAGGGGGTAATTTTATTGATTACTAGTTTCCGAGAAAAACTAATTTTTTTAAACGGAAATTCGCTATGTTATATTGGTGAAAATTTTCGAAATAATTTTAATTGAGTTTTTACATTGAGTGGTAAAATCTGCATCTTTTTCAAAATTTTTGAATCAACAGTTAAACAATCACATGGGGTGGAGGGACGGTCGTTTGCAAATAAATCTCGCTTATATTTCATAAACGGCATTTAGAAATTAAAAATCTTTATTCCCACTTTTTAATATAGAAAATACAGATATTCAAGAAGTAAATTTTATCTTTTGTTGTATAGTAAGATCTACATGTGTAGCATGCACAATAAAGAATAATATTCAAAGGTTAAAAAACATAGGAATTATGGTATTGTGACCAAGAGACAGTCTTATTTTCAATTTCGACATGCATTGTCTGACCTCGAACCGTATTTCAATACTTTAAAGCTATCTATATGACTATATCTCTAAACGTTGATTGCCTCCGTGATTTAAAATAAATAAATGCATTTTATATTAAAAGAAAGAGATACACTAAAAATTTATTTTATGTAAATCTAGTAGTATTTATTTTAATGGTAAATTTAGGAAGTTTTATCCACATATTCATTTACTTGATATTTAACTCTATATTTTGTTCTCATTAGTACATTAGTACCTACATATAAAGTTGAGCAAGTTGAGTTTGAAGATGTTGAACATTAATTGTATGCGCGAATATTATTAAGTCTACGTATCATTCAAAATACTACAATTTTATATCTTTAATTGTATTGTGTCGTTCATATTCCCAGGAATTATTTGTACATACTACCTACTGTTCTACTTTTGTTGTATGTTAAAAGCCACTTCTTATAGTAACATTGAGATTAAAATTCATATGATTTAATTCCATTGCATTCTTAATATATACATACTCATAATTTTTATAATATATTTAATCACGTAAGAAAAGAGCTGACAACACATAGGGCTTTATTTAAAATCTGACTAAAAGTGGAGTAAGTAACCAATAAAAAAAAAACCATTCTGTTCTAAGGTATATGCACAATTGGCCCCTTTGCAAAATTATACCATATTAAAATAAACTTTAACAAACAGTAAAATAATATTAGAATAATTTAGGTTTTTCTTTAGATTTCATTATTTGGCAGCACAAATTGTTACAAAAATTCATCTCAGACCATGCAAATTTAGATTTGACGGTTCTTAAATTTGATTTCTTTTCCAGTTTTTAGAAAAATACAGTTCGAGTCAAATTTAATAAAAATTAAATGTTTGTGATGACCTGGCAAATATAACTTTTACTTTGTAAGAATATTACTTTTATTAATTTAATTTTTTTTTTTATTTGTTAGATTTATATCTCGCCCTCTACATGATAACCTTCTGGATCCGCTAATAATTAAAAATAGTCGTATATTATTATTAAGTCCCTATGTTTATGCTGATATCTAAAATTACGACTAAAATTTCGAAAAATGGACTGCAGAAGACAACTAAAAAAATATAAACGCTTACCTTGATTATATCGATAGTTGAATTTTATAGCGACTCCACGATGTCTTTTCCCACTTGTTTACACTGACACTATTGCCGGAAAGGTATAGAAGCGGTAATAAAGAATACTTAGAGAAATTTCAGTTACAACAGTATTATTTGATGTTCAGTTCAAAATCAGTCAACAAAACAAATAACTTGAGCGACAGTTACATATACAAAATTGACTAAATTTATAAAATCATATCTCTGTTGATGTATTTCCAATTTAAAAGAATACTAACCTGTTCTTACAACATTCAGTAATAAAATAAAAGCCAATTGTTTATCAAGAAAGCAACTAATATTAGTGTGCCGAAACAACACACTGGCAAATACTGGTGTCTATTAGACTGCTACAAAATATGACATTGTGTGTCTAATCAAAAGTAAGGACTACGACAGACTGCGTGAAACCTATCGTGTGGCCAATTTCATGGATTTATCAAGCGACGTAACGAATTTGGGTTGGGTACCCATATATATATAAATATATATAGATAAGTATATATGTAAATACAGTATTTAATATGTTTTTTGTGTGTCCTAAAACATGTAGCTTTTGATATACGAGGTAGAGACAGCCAACGCGCGATATGCCGAAATTTATTTTAAAATAAAAGCTTTGCAAAATATAATTCATATTTTTGATTTAATTATGACAATTATTCACTTGAACGTGATCAAAATTCTCTTCAAGGATTAAAATCAAATGAATGAACTCATTGCCATTATTTGTCTCATAAGAAACAAGTCATGTATGTACATTTGTATTCAACAACATCAAATTCATAAAACAGTATATAGTATGGGGTGCTTGGAAATGCTACACTCATACTTACCACAGATATATTATGTATGTTGAAATGCTCTTGCTGCTGCTCAGTACATAGAATATTGAGTGTTTGAACAGTGGAGTATATAATTGCTAACACGAAAATAAGCTTTTAAAATACGAAAGTGAACATAAAAGAATCATAAACTGAATGGTTTGTGAATAACAGCTCTCTATAACAATTTGTGTTTATAATTTTTGACAAAATGAAATGGTTAGATATTTTACAAGAGCTAAATTACAATTAAGTTACATATATTATGTATAGATGAGTATATTTTATTCCTTGTTTATACTTAATGAGTAGAAATATTTTCTCAAGTTGATGTTGAGTTTGACATACATTTCAAACAATTTTCTCATTTTGTTTCTTTTAGTAGATATTAAAATTTGATGAGCGGAAATTGTTGGAATTTGAACATATATGTATATATACAATATACGTAATTGACAACAAACGTTTTGACCTGGATTACAAGGAGACTGTTAGACAAATTAAATTTAACATGCGACTGAGATAGTTGACTAGTAAAATTATAATAGGTATTAAAAAAAACTCATTCCGTACTCTAGAAATGATATATATGTAAAAAGTTACGCAGAATTCAATGGCGAATGACAATTTTTTTGTGAGCGTCATTAAACTTTTCGTAAGTTAATTTTTTTTTTTTTCAAGCAAAACATCCATAATTATATTAATTTAAAGTAAAGTAAATTAAAGGCACAATTTCCAAGTTTTAGATATCATTAGAACAGGGCTAACCGGTGTGTGGTCCACCTGCCAAATGTGGTCCTAGAACCCCAAAAATCCGGCCTGCAATGCCCGAACGTTTGAAATCGTGGATCTGTAAATTAAGTAATTTTCTGTTGCAATATCTCAAATTCTGTATAAACTCATATTGATGTAATAACATAGATTTTCGCTATGGGTGGTGTTCAGACTTTTTTACGATACTTACATTTCTCAAATTCTTTCAAGGAAAGCTGTTTAACTTCTGTATGTAATTTTTTTGGTGTTTTAACAATACCGATTTTATGAAAAATGAAAAGAGTAGTGTCGAAGACCTATAGATAGCTCCAAATTTCAGATTTCTACCACAAAAATCATGCTTTTCAAGTTTTTAAAAAAAATAGGCGTAGTGACGTCATCAAGCTCAATTTGCAACTGCAATAATGAAATAAATTAGCTCTGTTGATAACGAATTTTTGATAATTTGCATGCGAAATTTTCATTTTTCCTGTAAAACTAGCCATGTTCGTTCAGAAAATATAACTTATTTTGGTGACGTGATTTTCCTGTTTGGCTTTAACCCTATTTTCTACTGTTATATATAGTTTGTTCCACCCACTAGGTACTGTAATATATAGTTTGTTCACTCACACCAGGAAGTTTAAGTAAATGAAGGCATTCTTCCTTCTGTCTTTCCTTATTTTACTTTATTCTAGTACATTATTCAGTTTTTGTTGGGGGGGGGGGGACATTTTGGTATTTACAATTTAGTCCGACGGTGCAAAACTTTGAGTACTTCTTCGTTAGAAGCTGATTTGGTGCAATATATTTTATTCCCTATTTTTTTTAGGTAATTATAAAATTAGCGGAAAATAATTTTGAATCAATTTTGCAGTCTCAAAATCAGAAAGCTATAGAAAAACATTGATTTGAATGAAAAATTATATTAATAAACTATATCAGCTAGTCCTTTATCAACCATACTTTTAATAACAAAAATCATTTTTAAACTTTAAGAAGAAAGATAACAAAAGAAAATAACCAATTAATATTATAAAGTAAAATTAATAAATTGTCGCATTTGTTTAGGAAAATATATTCGACAGCAATAAAAGTTGACTCTCTGAACTTTGTGAAACATTGTTAGATAAGCCTAGAACGAGAAAATAAACTTTTGTACAAATTAAATTTTTCAATGCTTATTTATTTTTTTCGTTTCTTGTACGGAAATGTTTGTACAGCAGAGTAAAAAAATACAAATTCTATTTATATGTGAAACTTTAAAGTTTTCCTTCCTTAATAACCTTCCTTTCAGCTTAGCTGCTGCAAAGATAAAATTTCAAATAAACGAGAATTATTTTTTTGTGTTTTGTTTTTAAGTTAGATGAGCTTTTTCACCGAGTTTTGCCGTCCGAAACAAAAAGAAAACAAGAAACAACACGAAAAAGGAGAAATTTATTTTTGACAAATAAAATTTATCTATAAAACAGACGATATCATTAAATAATTTTATAGGAAAGTTTCTTCCTGTGCTTTCTTCATATTATTATATATTAACTTGCCTGAATGGTTATATATTGTTTCCAAAAAGTTTTTACACGCTTTCCACGGCTATACTTCTGCTGTAGATGAAGAAAACAATATTTTCAATTCTCCGTTTATTCTCGTTAAGATTACGACAAAATGTCATATGCCCTTGTTTTTTTGCTGCCACTGTCGTCTAATTTCTTCTACGCAGTTATTTCATTTTACCTCCTGCCAGTTCGTGGCTGTGTGAATTCAAGGAATATATATAAACCATAAATATAAGTATGATTACTATGAATTGTATTTTAATTTGCATTTAGAATCAATATATTTCCCTTGTAGTGACATAAAGGAATGAAAAAGTTATTCGAAATAGTTTTGAGGATAACCACTTAAACACTAAGTGTGAGGAAACATCGTGGCGGGCGCCCGTACCATTGCCTGTGGAGCCTACCGCACGAACAATTCAATACATATATTTAAATATACGTATTCAGACCAATACGAACTGGTTTTTGCGGGCAAATTGACGGGCAATCTGTCTGCGGGCATCTTACGAACTGTTGAAGTGGGTAGGTAATAAAATACCTAACAAAAAAAATATTTCAAGGGGTCAAACCCTTGAAAAGTGATTTAATAATTTTACAATCTATTTTGTCACGTATTTTGAGTATCAAATTTGATATTTTTTTGTATATTTATATACCTGTATGTTTTTGAATATTATATTTTAAGAAATATTTAAATTTTTTTTCGATTTATACAGTTACATTTACATACTATGTTTATAAAAATATGCAAATGTTCACCAGTGTATTCAAAAATTTGAAAAACCGAGTTGATACCTACCAACAAAATAACAAGAAAAAGTTCTAAATTGGGTACAAATAAGAGCGTTTTATGATTATTGTATCAAATAGAATAGCGACAATGAATTGGAGGTGGGTAACGTATGTATTCTTATTATGACTTTCTTTTATGGCGTTCTTTGAAATTTAAAGTTGATAACTGCAATTAAAAAACTATATCCAGATCAAGCAAAAAATGCATATATACATACCAATTTTTTTCTACTTCTTAGCAATCTGTTAGGTAAAAAATCTAAACATAAATGTTTTTACTAGTGCAATTAAAATAATATGCAATTTTAAATCCATTGTATCCGTCACGTATTCGTAAATTTTTTTTTATAATTTTGTTTCATCTTTTGGTTATGACATTAGGTGTATGTATTTTTATGGTCCTTGTATACCTACAATTTCAAAATCTTTTATGTTTGACACGCCTGTCATTGTTTGGTTCTATTGTATTTTTATCTAAATAGCTTTTATGTGTTGTCCGCATCGATGTGAAGGTCCAAATTGACCGCGTTGTGCTACGTGCCATTTTGCGAGCAACTTGCGGTCACGATCCTATGGCTATCGGACCGATCGGACCGGTCCTTAAAAGTATACAGTTTATTAGAAAGAGATTATGAACACTTAACCTACTATAGGCCGGGTGCGCAACGTTATTGCCACCTAACGTTTGCAACTTTGTCGGCTCTCTCCATACTTATAGTTCAGTGGCTTTTTTAAATATTTCCATGTGGACAAATAATAATAATAGTAAATATCAACTGTGACTGGATATTATGTGCAATTTTAATTTTTTTTTTATATTTGTCAAAGTCAAGTGTCATTTCTGTTTTTATTAAATAATAAATACCAAGGTGAAAGTTGTCCGAATCTAGAGTATGCAATGTATTATCCTTTTTAGCGCTTAATAGTGAGTGTAATAATTAAGACTGACTTTCGGAGTATTACCAGTATTACCCATAATATAACGTTCCAATCTCAAATGACACCAAAAAGCCATCAACTGGTTTCTGTACAACATGTGAGAAATGTAGAAGAGCTATGAACTAGTGGCCAAAGTTATTTGACGCAAGCCCATATAATTAGACAATTTCTATATGACAATTTAAAAAAAAAAAAAAATTGGAGTCGTAAAATTTCTAAAATACACCATTTATGTATAAAACATTATTAGTGAAACGAAATAAATTGTGAGGAATTTTATTTAAAATTTGGTTGTTCCAGTTTTATATGTCTTTCAGCATGAACTCGAAGAATATATTGTAGTATATTAGTTCTTTGAGTTTCTTTGGGAAGTTCAGTTTTCTCCTCTAAAAGTGGTTTTATATAAATAGTTACATCTTTTCCACTTTCGTCTAAAATTCTTTTTAATTATTCTTAAATCAGCTAGAAATCTGTAAATTTACATTTGCTGTTTCTTCCTGTATTTTAACGTTAAAGAGAACAGAACACAATTATCGTGACCCATTTCGAAAATTTGTTACTGCCAAATTTAGTGAGAGCAGTAGTTTCGCTTGCGCTCTTGCAAAATTATATCTAATAGGATTTACGTCCTTCGTTAAAGTTGTGTCCACAGACCAATGAACACTATTATATCATACTACTAGACAAAGCGTAAAGCCAGTTTCGAGACATTCTTCTTGAAGCAGGTAACAGGGTGATACGGGTGAACAAATTTTTATAATAATTTATTTATAATAATAATATTTATTATATTATATTAATATTTATAATAATAATTTTTATAATAAAACTGTAACGAGACCGTTTCTGTACATGGAATATCTTTTGAAAATTGTACTGGTACTGTAAATAGTTATCGATGTAGATATCAAACCAGCGATTTTTAAAATTTTTATCTGTCTGTCTTTCTGTCTGTCCGTCTCTCTGTCTGTCTGTTCACGTATCACGTAAAAACTACTGGACGGATTTTAATGAAATTTAGTGTGATGATAACTTATTATCTGGGTCAACATCTAAGATACATTTTATACCGGGAAAATGTCTCATTCCCACTGGAAAATGGAAAAACTATTTTGAGCATGTACACACATTACGTTTTACATATTTCATTATTTCATAACTATAGTAACAAAATGTAATGTACATAAATTGAATATTGTTGTTTGGAAATTTTTCTGAATTTGAAATCAAAGAAAATGTTGCTAATTGTGTACCGAAAAATACAATAAATACACAATTGTCAATTTGGAGACAATTTATTGCATTTTGTGTTGCAAGAAATTACCAATTGGAAAAAGAAACTACTCAACGTTTCGCATGAACAACTAATTTTTCAAAACCCTTTCTTAGCAAGCACCTATGAGCCAATAGAGACCTACATACCAAATTTCAAGTTTGTATGTATCATAGTTCTAGAAATTTCGTGATAGGTGAGTGAGTGGAATTTCGCTTTTATATAATGGATAATAAATACATATTGTAATTTGGGAGATGTGAAAGGATATATATGCTTTTGTAAATGCACGGCAGTGAGTATTTAAAGTATTTGTTTTATCACACGTATACAAGGTTTCTTTAGAAAAAAATTATTGAACATGTGTCTCTTTTTTAACTTCTAACCCTGAATAACGCCTTAAATAAAATTGTTGTCAACTTCAATCACGAATAAATACTAAAAAGACCAGAGTCATTTACGACTACCCAACAATTCTTAACAATGGATTTTCTCAAATTTTTTTTCCATGTAATTTATTGACAATAATTAGTTTGATAATGACATCAATATTTCTTGATAGATTTTCACAACTTTAATGACATTCTCTTTGATACCAACTCGTACCTGTGTGGTGGATCACAGGGTTTGTTGACTTTTACTTGGTAAAGTGACTGCGAACACACAACACAAGAAAATAAATAATAAATAAAAGTTGATATTGTTAAAGTCACGCATCGCACTCATTATTTTTATTTTCTTTGGGCACACGTGACGATATTTTTAAAATATTCAACACAATTTTTTTTCTTTTTGTTATATATGTATATTTTTGTGTGTATGAAAAAGCTGAAAAGGTGGCATAAAAAAGTAAAATGTGGGTGTCATAAGTAAATTAGGAATACGTATAATATATTTTTAGAAAAAAGTAATAATATGCCATTTACGTTTATTTAATATAAAAGTACATTAAATCTTTAACATAAATAAACTTTAATGACTATACTAAATAAGTAACATGAAAATTTACGTGGATTAAAATTAATGTGGTAATATTTTAGTAATTTTTAAACAAAAAGGGATGCAGATATTATAATTTCTCTGTTTATCGTTGTTCAGCAAGCTCTACATTCTCGCGAAGTTGACCGAGTACGCGAGTGTAGTGTAGAAGGTCACTTCGTGGTTCCTCGTGGAACCTCGTCCTACTTCGACGAGAGATCCAGAGTTGAAGAGTTTAAAATGATGCACTTAATGGTGACCTTGAAGTCGACCTTGAGGTCAATTTTCAAGGTAAACTAAATTTGGAAGTAATTAACCGTTGTCGGACTTTATTCATATCCGGTATCTACTATCACTAGAATCAGGACATTAGTCCGCACAAACGGTGTGACCAATTTTTTACAGCGGGTTCTAGCATACACTACGTCGTCAAAATTATGGAGACATCTTAACCCAGAAGGGCGGGTCCACACTTTTACTACAGTACCGCGTCAAAAGAATGCCTCCCCCCCTTGAAGTCAATTTTCAAGGTTAATTAAATTTGGAGGTAATTGACCGTTGCCGGACTTTATTCATATCCTGTCTCTGTATTCACTAGAGTAAGGACATTGCTCCGCACAAACGGGATGACCAATTTTTCATAATGGATTCGAGCACACACCCTACGTCGTCAAAAGTATGGTGTCACCTTAACCCAAGCAGAGGGAGGATGCCCACGCTTTTGACGCGGTACATACTGTACTTAATGTTGTGGTACACTGTCGTGTCAGAAGTATGGACACGATACTCACCCCCACTCCTTTGTTAAGGTATCCTCATACTTTTGACGACGTAGTGTATGCTGGAACCCGCTATAAAAAATTGGTCACCCCGTTTGTGGGGACTAATATCCTCACTCTAGTGATAATAGATACCGGATATGAATAAAGTCTGACAACGATTGATTACTTCCAAATTTAATTGACCTTGAAAATTGACCTCAAAGTTGACTTCAAGGTCACCATTAAGTGCATAATTTTGAACTCTACAATTTTGGTTCTAAGCACTTTCTTTAGAAAATGTATCATTTCAGAAATGATTAACCATAATTGTTTCCACCGTCAGGGGTTGAGGGGTGCTTTCTACCCCTAAACGGCGAATTCAGCCAAAACAAAAAACATGTATTTAATATTTTTCGATGCTTTATGTATGCTAAGTTTCATTCAAATTGGAGAGTGTCAGTTGGGTACTGTTACTTATAAGAAATGTACCTAAGATATCCTAACATAATAATATAGTAAATGGGAAAGATAGTTTATTTGTTTATCTGGCTTTCACGCCTTAACAATTTGACCAATCGGCTTGAAATTTTGCGTAAGGATAGACAAGGAAATATAGAAGTACATAGGCGATTTTTGTTACGGCAAAACATCTCATTCTTAGAGGAAAATGTGTTTAAAACAAAGCAATGAAATGACGAGAGATAGCTGTTAAAAAAGAATGATTGTTAACGAGGAGAGTGGAAAAGAACAATGGTTGCATTTAACTTCGAGAAACATCTCATTTCTGTGGAAAATCTGTTAAAACTAAACACTGAAATGAATACGTTTCCCAAATGCTAAGCGTATATATAAAAAAATGTGGACAGTAGGGTGTCAAACTGAATCAGATACCGCTTAAGGTGATCTAATCTTGCACCAGTAGTAGCGGTGCAAACATCGCGAACACTGATTGTTGGTCATTGTTTATCAACCGCTTGCAACAATGTACATACATACGTACGCCTCGAATACGTACATATTACAGATTACAAGCACAGATTACAGATACATAACTAGCTATCTCATACGGCATAATTTTCATAGCAGGAAGATGACGTAACTCCCCACCAATGTGTTATGTACGTATATTCAACTTCTGCGTGTGTATGTCTCATTTGTGTATGCATGAGGGTCATTACTTCTATTTCGCGTACATATCACATACCTCTCTGTCTCTACATACGTATATGATACGTATGTACTGTGATTAACAATCACAGTGGAGCAAAATAACAATGGTCAAGAATTCAAGTCAGTGCTTGTTACTCGGACATTGCTTGTAGAATGACTGAATGTAAAGTGGTATGACATCCTGCCAAAAGGCGCCAATCGATCCAGGAATTTTTGTATTTAGGCTGAATCCATTCATCCGTGTACACAAGGTACACCCCAACCACCAGAGATTGACTGTCACGTTTGACACGCACACACAAGTGTAGATCCCGTGTACGTAGATACCAGATTTATGTTTTAACATGTTGTGTGTTTGGGGTGGGAGAGAAATTTTAACTTGGCCATTATTTAACTTGACCACGAGCAATCCCCTGGGTAAAGACTAGTTGGCAATAAGTGAAATGAACTAGTTAATTCTCAATATTAATTTACACACAAAATAAACTTATAAGGAATACAGAAATACTTTAGTATACGCCAGCTTTTGAAATATGATTTGATACTTATGGATCCTATATCGGGACGTGAATACTTTTTCTTGTTATATGATTTTTGTTTGAAATTAAACAATAATTTTCTAGAAGAGGTTATAAGGACATATGTACCTATAGCGAGGTATCACTGTATACATTAAAGGTTGGGCAACTTAAAAACATCACCTATTTCCTTGGGAATGAGGTCGAAATTCAATTTTTATACTTGGTTTGTTGCTGACATGACATGTTACACATTCTAAGAATTGTCATTTTTTTCTAAAAAATAATATTACTTTGATGTAAATCAATGAAATGTTATAGGGCACTATGAAATTTTGATTCAATTTTTGAATAATATATACTGAAGAGATTTTTTATTTAAAAACAATAATAAATTCCAAGAATTTTGATTTTTTTATAAAACTTATTTAAAAATTTAATACGGATGTAGGTATATCGTTTATGTACCTACTACATAAAGCTATTCTCTTGAGTATATTTATTATTTCAATAGGAATTCCATTTAAAAAATATTGTTTCAACTCTTGTTATTTCAAACAGAAACAGAAACAGGACGTGGTCATGGGAGTCATGACCCCCTTCTGTAAAGAGATTAATCCAAATTTTATCATGATTTATCTGATGACGTCAAGTTTATCAAGTTTACTAAAAATTGTAAATATAACGAAGTTTTCCTCTTCATTTTCAACAAAATTAGGTACGTAAGAAAAATCACTGGAAATAAATTGTTTGGTCAGTCACATTTATTTAGAAGGAATTGAGTCATTTTGTTAGCAAAAATGAAAAGTTCACACACATTTTACGCTATTTCTACCAATCACACTAATTCAAATCACTCGTGTATGGTTTGATTTGAGATAAAGGGAATTGTTTAATTTAGTGACATCATCAAGGTCACTAAAATTTTTTCATTGGGCTTATAAAACGGCAGAACGGTGCAACTGGAAGAGCATTATTGGTTTTCAATGTCGTTCTTTTGTTACTAACTTACCGGAAAGAAGCTAACGCCGAAAGTTGAAAAATCGTTTTGTTTTTTATATAGTTAAATTGCTCCCAAATTGCTCCTTTGAAATCAGTAATTGCTCCACCTGAAACTTAATTATTTAATTAGTTATTTATTAAGAAAAAAATTTTTTCCGTTATTTAAGTTAAAAAAACTCCCAAAATAATACTTTTTTATATAATTTCTTTACGTCAATAAATTGCTCCCAGTTTGCTCTATTTAATTTAAAAGCTAAATCTTAATTTTCTTGAATAATTATTAAAATATTTTGTTTTTTTATAATGTTATTTAACTTGTCAAAATTCAATTATCCTTGAACATATGCAAACGACTTAAAGGTATAATGGATTACCTATACGTTTTAATAATACATAACCTAATTCATAATATTTTTTATTTTAATATATTTTAATTATTATTCAGAGAAATTAATAACTAACTTTTAAATTAGATGGAGCAAATTGGGAGCAATTTTTTGATATAAAGTAATTGTATAAAAATGCATTATTTGACAAGATTTTGATAATAGAAATAGTCAAGCAAAAAAGTTTTTTGTTTGTAAATAACTAATTAAGTAATTAAGTTCCAGGTGGAGCAATTATTGATTCCAAAGGAGCAATTTGGGAGCAATTTAGCCATATAAAAAACAAAGATTTTCCAACTTTCCGGTTACTAACTTAGGTACATTCTTTAAAAAGTTACAATATCAAAAAAGTATTGTGAAACCTTTAAAAAAATATGACCCCGTCCTAATTTTAAAACTGGATCCGCTCATGATTTCAAACAGGTTGGAGAAGGCATTATTACAATAGGAGAGCTAGTAGAAAATTTTGGGAAGATATTTGAGGCACTTTGAAAAAGTGTTCGAAAGATCTTCTAGTGATACCTGAATACAAGAATACAGAGCTGGCTGAAGGGCCGGGGCTTAAGCTACCCTTAAATTTTCAAAGTGGCAAAATTTGCTGTATTTCTGCATTCGGGTATCATTAGAAGAACTTTTGAACACTTTTTCAAAGTGCGTCAAATACCTTTACAAAATTTTTTTATCAGCTCTTGGACTATTATAAAAGATATTCTTATTCTTTAAAACAGAAGAAATATTAACTTCTTTGTTAACGAAAATTTAACATTGTTTTAAAAAGTCTTGTCTGAAAATTGTTTAAGGTTATATCCAAAAACGAGGAAGATACCAATATGTAAGTCTGTCTGAGGAACTTTTTCAAATTAGCTGAATTTACTCTATTGGCCAAGAGATAGATACATTTAATTGATGGTTGATTTCCAAACGATAAGTTCCTAATTAAAGTCGAATTTAAAAAAAAAATTGTTTTGAGTTGTGAATGAGTTTTATATAGATTCAAAAGTTTTGTAGAGTACAATATGAAAAAACTGTTCACTTTATCCATTGGTTCTTATTATTATTTGCAAGTTCATATTATCGCGAATCTACTGTATCAAAAAACTGGACGTGCATAATCTAAAATCTAGAATAATTAAACAATATCGTTCTTTTTTCAAAAATAATTTTGAAATTTTGATTTATTCCTAGCATTTCCATTTTTGCAACTGAATGAAATGAAATAAGAAATAAAATTTTACGTCTAATCTTTTGATTGTATTTAATTTAATTAACAAACGAGCATCATATAGTATTTCTAAAAATAAACATCTTGTTTACTTGAATTTCTATCGCGTGATATGTAGTTTCGTAACTATTGCACTCACGTTTTACTTGTACAATAGACATCATGAAAATTAATTTTCTATTTTTAGAGATTGTCTAACAAAAAAACTTGAATTTTTATGTATTTTAAATTAGAAATAAGCATAATTTGTTCGAAACTTAATTAAAATTTTATTTTAGGACATTCATTGAAATTTTATAGTTCAATTTAATAAACTTATTTGACGAAAGTAAAAATAGATGGGTTGATGAACTTTAAAACTATGAAGTTATAACGCAACCAGAAATGTTCAGTAAATTCAAAAAACTGTAAGTATTTATATAAGAAAAATTTGTAGTATTTGTAAGAAAAAATCATACAGTACTAGAAATAGTAACAGACACTTTAATAATTTGTAAATAATAATTTAAAATTGTATGTATTTAGCTTTTTTTGCACTAGTCTGATTTATTTACGCATTTTCGAAACAGCTTATAAAGATTGGTGGCTTTCAAAATTTTAATGTTTTGTTTATTTATGAATTTTTTTAGATTGCTTTTCAACAGTGTTAAGCGACCGTTTTAGACAATGATTAAAACCATCGGTTTTGAATATTGTGTAGGTATATCTTTAGATTTGGGTATTTCACCATTTTACTTGGGCTTTTTTCTACTCATTTCAATAATAAACATTTTGACAGAGAGATTAATAAAGTTCTTTAAGTAGAATTATTGGATCTTCTTTAAAAAAATTGCAGTGCTGTGCCGGATCATGCATCTAATAACCTCATCTTTATTTAAATAATAATTAGATAGTTTTCTAACTGTTGTGCAGCTCAGAACTACATGATTATGTAACAGGAAAATATTGCAATTAGCTAACTTTTAAACAGTTTCGTACATTTAGCATTACACAAAAAATACGCTTCCAATGGGGTATGGCACACAGCTTCCTCGTACTCGTAAAAGCATCTTAGTAATTTATGCCCAATATATATCTTTGTATAATTTAATATCTAGTTAATAAATTTCTAACACTGACTGACTGACAGACAACGCACAGCCTAAACCGTTGGGTTTAGAAGAATGAAATTTTGTATAGGAGTTCCCCATGTAACGTAGGTGAGCACTAAGAAAGGATTTTTGAAAATTCGTCCCCTAAATGGCTTTAATAAGGGATGAAAATTTGTATGTAAATTCGTTATTTTTGAAGTTAGATAATAAAAATATGTTACTATGACTATTCAAATAAATAATATTTTATACACTGACTGACAGACAACGCACAGCTTAAACTGTTGGGCTTAGAAGGACAAAATTAAGCACAGGAATTATGAAAATTGACGTTTAGGCTTCTATTTATAAATAAAAGTCAGTTGTTTCTGGAAATATATTTCCTAAGGGATTAAAACAGAAAATGAAAGTTCGTATGGGAAGTTCATCATTTTTGAAGTTAGAAACGTGGATATTGATTTAGGCGTTTGAAAAACATTAAAATTGAGCAGAAAGTGAGTACCTAATAAAAAGATGCTGCCGATGGGAAATCCCATCGGGCATACGGCTAGTAGGTATATAAATTAATAAAAATAAATAAACAATACGACTCATAAAAAATTCAGCGAAGTGGGACTAGCGCCTAAATAAGAGATTAACATTTAATAGGATTTCATGGTAGCGCCGTGGATACTATTACTCCGAATGCAATTAAATTTGTAGGGGACCATCTAGAACCCAGACCGTATAATTTTATAAAAAAGAATGGAATAGTTCAGAAGTTATGCCACTTGGTGCAATTTAGTATATTAATGGAATGACATGGTAGCGGCGTAGCTACCGTTACTCCGTTTTCGATTAAATTAATAGGGGACCATCTAGGAACCAAACTACATAATTTTTGAAAATTTCATTAAAAAAAATCGAATAATTCAGAAGTTATGCCATTTGGTGCAAACTGGCGACAGAAAATTTTTTCCCTCCGAAATAAAATTTCTTATTTTTCAAAAGTGATCACAATGCTTCCGTTACTTTAGTAGTCTCGGAAGCAAAAATGAACTTGAAGCGTGCGGTTGATAGTTTTAGGTGTAATTTATCCTCTTAAACGTTTAGTTCGTATCTAGTTCAAATTTGGAAAAAAAAATGGCAATTTGTTAGTTTTGAAACTCATTGACTTAAGTATTCAGGACACAAAAATCAGTATTATACGTTATAAACTGTACCTGCCTATACAGTTTATAAAACAATTCAACTATAGTTTTCTTTTTTATGAAAGCTGATGGTAAGTGCACTAATTCAGATTTTCTTCCTCGGAATTCTTAAGTGTTTTATTAGAGCAAAACTATTCTTTTTCATTGTGTATCCGATGAAGATTCTTAAAGCTTTTATATAATTTAATAAAACAATTAAAACTGAATATATTTTACATAAATTAATTTATATACAGAAATTTTAAGTTTCGATTTCTTTTTTTTTATACACTTTTATTGTACTGGAGTTTAACTGATTTGCATTTTATGAATAATAAATAAATTGAAAACTTGTTACATCGCTATAATACGAATGATATTTAAAAAAAAAAAAATCCGTACAAAAAAGGAAAAATTAAAAATGATATAAGAGTGTTCGCAAGTTCATTAAAATTACTGCACCAATTGTTATGTATATCGGCGTGAAATTGAATTAGAATCAGTAGGAGCTTCTGTTTACATTTATCAACGTATATTAAGTACATAGTAATTTTTATTTTATTTCTGGGTTTCGTCATTCAAGCCATTCCAAGAAAAAGTATTCAATATGTTAACGAGAACCCAAAGATTAATTAATACAAATATTTCACGCTTTTTGTTTGATATATACACTGTTAAGTTCCTCCCAGGTGTAACAGACCAGTCTTAAGCGAACCGGAATAAAGACTATCGGGAAACTATAGGGAACTGACTATAGGGAAACTATTTTAAAATACGTATATTTAGCGGTAAATTAATAATTTTGTAGCTCATATAAAATAGTACATTGTGTAATAAGTGGGAAAAATCGCTTATTCTTCACGAATATGAGTTTGTTGCGCGAGTCCGCAATTATAAACATTCTTATCAATTAGAATATTAGGTAATTAAAAACTAAAAAAAAAAATTCGTATGACCATTCAAAGTTCAGTCTACAACAAATGATGAATAATGAAATACATTAGGTATCAGTTTTTACAAATATATAATTACATACGACACACCTATCTACTTTTTACTTATTAAAAATATACTATTACTAGCTTACCCAGCCACGCGTTGCTGTAGCTTAGTAGTTATAATTGATTGAATTAATTTTTTCTTATCATTTCGATACAATCAAATCAATATTTACTAATAAATCTGAAAATAGTTTAGTCAATTTTAAATCATCTGGGATTGAGAATAGACACGAGAATAAACTGCTCCGCTTCGCTCGCTAAACAGTTCAAAATTCTATAAAAGGTTAATTCCATGTAATGCTTCACTCCGCTCGCCATACGACTCGAAAGTAACCACTAATATATCTAATTTTCACTCTCTGAGATTTTTACATAGATTCCCATATATATATATTCATTCTAAGCTAGAAAATTTCAATTAAAATTGGAAAAATTTTAATTCCTTTTTTAAAATACAAAGTATACCTAAATGATTACGTTCTCCTATTTACTACGGATGTAGAGTTCTCTCTTCTGTTCAAATTACATGTTATAGTGTAAGTCAGAAGTTCTCTAACGTTTTCTTGGACGTACTCTCGTTGAATCCTTAACACAAATCGTAAAATACATTGCAGAAAGTCAGGGACAATATGTCACGTTGAATGGAAAGACAATTAAAATGACTCCTTTCACTAGAAAGGAGACTAAATCGAAAAAATTTGTAACAGAATTTAACAATTTGCCTATTATTAATGAGACGGATGTGCCTTTATATATACAAGTATATATAGTTTCTACATTTCTTAGATGTATAAAATTTATGAACCATAATCAAAAAAAATTCACATTATATAATAAACTAACCGTACTCAGATATAGATTAATATACTGAATTCTCTATCCCAAATAAATATAACAGTTACGCTAAATTTTAAAAATTATCAGATGATTTGCAAATCTGGGCTCAAGTAAGCCGTGTTTACGGTACCTATGTTTTCGTAGGTATAATTTTTGCTTTATTTTTATTAAAGAATTTGAGAGAATCTATTTTCTCAAAATTTATCGTTGCAAACGATTAGGGGAAATTACTGTGCTACATGACAGCTCGGGAAATTCACTTCGCTTCAATTTAATAAAAACAATTTTTACATTCAGTTATGATATTTTTATTTAATTAGTGCTCAATTATATAATTTAAAATATTCCACTTTTGTTAGATTTCATTAAATAAGAGTTACTTAAAAATATTCATATCACAGCAAACTTAAAAGATGGCTTTTCTATTTTAAAAACAATTTTTATTTTACGTTTATTTTCTGTTATGTCACCTCTAGGGATTCCTCTATTGATCGAAACCTTATTTGTCAAAATTCATTAACTGATCTTAACCAGACGCTTTTCACAAGACTTTCCTATATTACCAAACTGGCGTACCTACCCTAAGGGTTATGCGTAACATAATAATAATAATAATAATAATAATAATCTTTATTCTGTTCGACTGTAAATACAGTATAGAATGCGTCATAAGTACATATGTATTATTATTACTTGTGAGTTAATCATAGAAACTATTAAGATTATAATAATTATTTTTATATAGGAACTGGCGTAACTGTCTTTTAAATTGTATAATTGGTAACACTTTCAGTTCATTTGATAAGTTATTAAATATCTTAATACAAGAAACTAATGGTCTTTTTAATCCAATTGTTAAACTTGAATTTGGTGTTACGTACAGGTTTTTGTTTCTTGTAATGTATTTGTGGCAGCTAATGTTGTTTTGAAACATTGTGGGAAATTTTTTGACAAATGTTGCATGTTCTAATATATACAGGTCATACACTGTTAAGATTTGTAGCGACTGGAAAAGTTGTTTGCATGGTGTTCGAGGTGCTACACCGCCAATAATGCGAATGGCTCTTTTTTGAGTTTTAAACAGCCTATCAAGATCAGGTGAGTTCCCCCAGATAATGATACCGTATCTTAAAACGGACTCTATGTATGCATAGTATACACATAAAAGTACATTGGTGTCTACCTTGCTCCTTAATGAGCGTAACAAATATATATACTTGTTTATTTTATTGATAATATAATCGATGTGATTTTTCCATTTTAATTGTTTATCAATAATTAATCCAAGGAAATTGACCTCGTCCATCAGTTCAATATTGTCAGTTTCAGACAGTACTAGTGTGTTTAAATTTTTACCGTTGTTACCAAATTTTATGCCCTGTGTTTTATCCAGGTTTAATTTTAGACAATTTCCATTAAACCATTGTAAAATTGCAGAGATACATGTTTTAATTGAATTTTGCATTAATGTTTCCGTACGATTTTTAAATACAACCGCAGTATCATCAGCAAATAATATAAGGTTCCAATTTTCCGTTAAATTACAGAGATCATTATTATATAAGATAAATAACAACGGCCCAAGAATTGAACCTTGTGGCACGCCTTTTTTTATTTGCATTGATTTGGATTGAATAATATTTCCACAAGGATCTGTATATTCTACAATTTGCGTACGGTTGGTTAAATAACACTTGACCAAATCAAGTGCAACGCCTCTTACTCCGTACTTATACAATTTATCTAGCAGCAGGCCATGATGGACACAGTCAAATGCCTTGGACAAATCAAACAAAGTTAGTACACTTATTTTGCCAGTATCCCATCCATCTATTATTTCATTTATAACTTTAAATAGGGCTAAATTAATAGAGCTACCTTGTCTAAATCCATGCTGACTATCAGCAATAATGTTTTTGTAATTTAAGAAATCATTAATTCTATTATAAATAGCTCTTTCAAAGATTTTCGAAAATACTGACAACAGAGATATAGGTCTATAATTATTAGCCATTTTCGTGTCCCCTTTTTTAAATATCGGTTTTATTATTGATTGTTTCAATAATTTAGGAAAGATACCCTTCTCAAAAGATAAATTAATTAAGTGGCACAGAGGTTTGGCTAAATAATTTGCATATCTTTTAATGACATGACAAGGAACTTCATTCCAACCGACTGACTTTTTATTTTTCAGTGAAGCTATTATATTAATGACTTCATTTTCAGAACATGGATTGAGATAAAGGCTGTCACCGGTGTTAGTAAAGCACTGATTAGTTAAGTCTATATTGGGCTCATTAGGATTTAAGGTGTCAGCAATATTAATAAAGAATTCGTTGAAATAATTAGCTTTTTCTATAGGATCATTAAGAAGATCACCGTTATCATCTATAATCGGTCCAATATTATTAATTAGAGTTTTCTTATTAGATTCTTCTGTTTGGCTATTAATTATATTCCATATAACTTTAGACTTATTGTTTGCATTATTTATTAAATTGTTGTTGTAATCTCTATTCAAGTTTATGACCGTTTTTTTTATTTGCTTACATAAATTTGTGTATTTAACTGTGAGCGATTCAACATTAGCATTTTCTCTATTTAGTTGTTTTATAAGAAGAAAGAGTTCGCGTTTTTGAGCAGAAAGCGCCCTTATTTCGTCAGTTACCCAATTCCTATTATGTATCCATTTATCGTTATTGATATTTATTTTCCTTTTATCAAAAGCCACGTCAAAATAATAATTAAAAGTCATTTGAAAGTTTTTGTAACTTTCGTCAAGATCATTAGTATTAAAAATTTCGTCCCAACTTTCGTTGGCCATCAAATGATTAAAAATAAAATGATTGGCTTCTGTAAAGGATCTTATAAATTTAAATAATTTTTGTTTACAATTAATACTAACAGAATTATAAAAAACATAAAAAGATTGCATAGTGATCAGACAAGTTACAATTTATATTGTACGATGTGTGTATGTTCGTACTATCAATATTTGTAATTATGTTGTCAATTAAAGTTTTAGTATTTTTTGTTACTCGAGTGGGTTGCGTAATTGTGCATTTCATATTATAAGACAACAAGAGATTATTAAATTCCTTACTTTTTATATCAGATTCATTTAATAAGTTTAGATTAAAATCACCTGAAATAAGTATCTTATGTCTATATTTTACTATCATATTTAAGAATACGTCAAAATGTTTTAAAAACAGATAAAAGTCACTATCTGGTGAGCGATAAATACAAACTAAAATGGTGTTCAAATCAACACAGTTCACAACACAACATTCAAAGACTTTATCTTGTACCATATTACTCACGTCAATACTATTATCACAGATAACATCAGTTTTTGTATAAATTGAAACACCACCATGACTATAGTTGCTCCGACAGTATGAAGCAGCCAATTTATATTCGCCAATTTTATGAAAGAAATTGATCTCGTCGGAATTTAACCAGTGTTCTGAGAAGCACATGAAATCTGGTTTCTCATCGTCAGTAAATAGTTCAATCTCAACTAATTTATTTCGAATGCACTGAATATTCAAGTGCATTAATTTAAACATCTTTCTGTCGTCTAATTCGTTATATTTATTCGGCAATTTTGTTTCTTTTGATGAATTCTCCCAATGGTCGACGAAAAATAAATCTCTTAACAATCACATTTTCAGGCCAGATTTCAGGATTATAAAGCTCTGATCTTAAAGATTCTGGAGCTTCTAATTTGAAACTCACGTTTCTCCACTTCTCACTTAAAACTTCACATTTAAACTCACTGTTTGGAAATTCACCTTTTAAATGATTTATAATGTCATTAGGCAAAGTGTCACGTTTAACTTGGCCAATATAAAGCCACAGCTTCTTCTCGCCTGCCTGGAAATTACTTGCACCATTGGTTTTTCTGCCAATAATTACATTTCGCTTATGTCTATTTGTAATTTGGTTTTCTAATTCTTCACCAACATTCGGATTTGTAGATACACTTGGTGCATCTTTGTCCTTTGGTATTGTCATTATCCGGTCTTCGTTTCCTTGGTTATCTTGCTTATTTTCTTTAGAAGTTTTTGTTGTTTTATTTTTGTTTCTTACAACTGCTTCTTTGTAAGAAAGTGAAGAAACTTTTGAATCAGCACAACTATTAGTGCTTTCATTATGCAACTGACAATTATTTACGTTTCTGTCAATTTTTTCTTTCAGTAGGTTAATGTTTTCTTGTAATATACGATTCTTGTCTTTAATTTCATTAATTAAATCTTTTTGAAATGCTATTTGGTTTTCCAAATTATTTAAAGTGTTTTTTGTGTTGTGTGAAGCTGCCTCCGAATCATTGGAAACTTCATCATTCAATTCATCACATTTTTTTAAAATAATTTCAACAAATTTGGTTAAGGTAACATTATTTGATTGCTCTTTTGGTATTTGTTTTTTAGTTATAATGTCAATTATTTCACTTTTTTTTAATTTCGTTAACTCGGCACTCAAAATATTCATATCAATTACGTCCGCCATCTTGGTCTTGGAACGATATATTTATGAATTCATTTAATATTATATATTAAATGAAAGCTGTTATACACTTACCAATCAAAAATCTTAAGTAGTTCTTGACGAACTCTGGTGTAAACGTTCACGATCTATAAATGTTTTTCTTTTGACATGAAGTTGTTATATTAGAAGAGGAAATATATCAAGTTATATGATAATGTTGTAGGCAGTTGGTCGACCGCGCTGATATGACTTCATCATCTTCATCTTAATAAAATGCAAATTTAAATATTATCTTCGCATTTCTCTGGAGTATTCGTGTTGTGTTTTCGGTACAATGTAATTACAGACACGTTGTTTAAAAGAGAAAATATTTATACTACCGCAGTAAGATATATCTATTCACTTAGGTTATCTAAGGAGATTCTTTTACTTCATGGATTGATTAGTGAATTAATAATACCTTGATTACGTATTTTTCCTAATTTTTGAATTTTTGGAGAATCACAACAGTTGCTGAATCTTCACCACTTTACACTTGGACAACAAAATTCTTTTTAGGAATTTTCTTCTCTGTTGTTTTATTTAAAAGTTATCCAAATAATTTCAGGCCCGACGAGAGGACAAGGTAGCCGGGGTTGCAACTCCGGGGACCGGGATTAAAGAGAGGATCCGTAGCTCTTGCCAGGGAAAGTAGAAAGACTTTTTTTTGCTCCTTACTTATATTTTTGGAGATAAAAAATTAAAAAAAAAAAAATTAGTTTTTTTCCCGAGCCGGCATTTCTTTCCATGGCTCTGAGTAACTTACTATGAATTTGCTATAATAGAATTTAGAGGTATACAGTAGGTGGTCTAATATTAGATACATAAACAGACGTGTCTCTCTCTCCCTGTATTTTATATCAAGCAGTTGTATACAGGGTGTGACCAATGGAATATAACTTAAGATTTGCAAAAATTATATTAAGAAGTAAATTTATTTCTACATATTAAATACAAAACTTGCCCAAAAAAACAAATTGAACAAGTTGAAAAATGATTGCGCATCGATATGTATTGCGTACTATGTCTACAGTTATTATACACACTTTGTATTATGTATTTATTTATTGTAATTTTACGTTCTCACGGTTCAACGCATTATGTTATAAATTGTGCCATGAAAGTTTAATAAAATAATATTACTAATAATCAAAATCATACTGTACAATAAATATGTCAACTTTTATGAATAAAAGAATAAGAATACTATTCTATAGAATACTAATAAGAATACTAGTCTATCTTATGTTAGACTTTACCTGTATATTCATCTATTTCTGTAGTTAAATATAAACTCTAACGGCTTCAGTTAATCAAAAATTATGAAACTTATAGCGAAAACCAATAATTCTGTCATTTATGTAAATTAAGAATTTTCTCAATGTTTTGTTTCATAAAAAGTATTATTCAAACTTTTTTGCTCATCATTAAACCTAAATTGCTTCCTCAATTTTTATTAGATGATCTAGTATTAACCACTCGTTTTTAGCAATTTACGTTTTTGTCTAGAAAATACAAAAATGTAGTAGGAAATATCTGAAACAAAAAAGAGAAATTAAATTATACTTATAAATTTACTTCAATAAAACCATTTAAAATTGAATGACATTTTTACAATTGGTTAAAAATAAAGGCAAAATTCTGTCAACTACACTCTAAAAATTATTAATCTGATAAACGTTTTATGATATATTACCGCTAAAATTCAATTTATTTTTCAAGTACCAAATTGAAAACAATTTTTAATATAATATTACTATTATTTCGTTAACTGTATAGTAAAATCGTAGCAGAAATAATTCATATTGTCTTTCCCTCAGTTGAATAAAGTTTTTTTTTAGAGTGTACGATAAGAATACATTGCCGAATGGAAAGAAATAAAAAACATTCCTACAATATGAGTAAGAGTGAAATAAAAATAAACCATCACATTGTTTTATGTATGGAAGAGAGATATTCATCGAGGACTGCTAGAGAGCTTGCATGCTTGTTGCCAGAGCTAACAAACGATAAATGGTTGTCGTCAATATTCTTCCTAGCTCGTTTTGTACCAACATTCAAATATTATTAAACGATAAAATTACGGGTAGTAAATATTATTCTAGGTCGCATGCATAAGAGCGGAAAGTTCGTTCCAACTGTTCAAAGATGGCTTTTAAATGCTTTAATGTTCTTATTTTTTGGTTTTCTTCTTTTCTCGTAACATTTCTTAATGACAGCATGGTAGACAGAAAAAAAACATTAGTTGACAGCGAAGCAAAAAGTTGAAATAAACGACTTAATTATTTCTTTTTTCTTGTGTGATATAATTCATCAGACGGAAATTTAAAAATAAATTAGATAAGTGAAGTATAGAATACTAACAGAGAGTGATGGTTTTGATTTTTTTAGGTTATAAATAGAGAAATGTTTGTCTAACCCAATTTCTGATTGGCTTTTTCATATTGCGGCACATTGGATGAGAATTTATTTTATGATACACTAAATGGAAATAGCAACCATATTACTGATCAATAGTATAATACTTAGCAAGGACTGTAAGTGTTATTTTTGTGGCCTCGGATGCACTTTGGGAATCCTAGACTGAAAGCCGAAGATTCTTAAGTTTCCACAGCCACGAAAATAAACTTACGGGTCAAATTTGAATAAACTATTTTTCAAACGAAAGAATGAGCAATGAATTTAAAAAAAAAATGTATAAAAAATAATAAAATTCATTGAATATGTGATTTTAACAAAAATAAAGAGTAGGCGTCTATAAAAAAAAAAACTATTTCCATGGAAAAATCGATTTACTATTTGACGGTAAACGATTACTTAGTTATTTACGTTCCTAAGAAGGTAAGTAAACTTTTATGATCTTTATATTTTGTCACTATTATAATTAGAAAACGGAATGGTAAATGTTGCTTATACGTCAAGCGGCCTGTTATGTAAACGGCGGCATATGATCCCAGAGTTTGAAAGAAAAGTATACTTTCATTCAAAGGACGTAAGTAAAATTTACTCCATCGAACAGTAAATCGAGGGCAGCTATAGTTAGCTAAAATCAATCGTTTATTTTTCAGATATATGCAAGACAGCTTCCCCTTTCCTAGAGCTCCGAAAAAGTCCAAAGATCGGGTTTCTCTGGCAATAAGCTTGACATTCGGGATTAAAAGTCACACTTTAGTTGCTCAGTACTATCAATTTTCGATACTAATAGAGAGAAGGGATTCATTTAAGGCTGAAATTGAATTTTGTACAAGTGTACGATTACTTTTGTATAGTACTGTATCTATACGGGGCTGTTGTAATAATTACAAACAAAACGCTAGATTGTTACAAACAAATCATTAATAATTATTGCAAATATTCAATAAATTTGAATGTTATGAATACTTACGGGTAAATCTGTTGTACATATAAATAGTTTATTGGTCCAACTACCAAGATAAAGTTTTATATAGGATATTTTGGCGTTATAGCACAAGTTGTTATTAGGTATTACTGATATACCTAATACTTGTGCATTGTTGTACAGTGTACACAAAAGTTTTCTGGTCATATTGATCATTTTATGTACATGGGTATCTATATGTAATATAATTAATAACACACATTGTGACTTACGAAATTTTGCTGAAAATTCAATTTTAACTTTATCTTACCATGTAAAATTAAATATTTCTTGTGTTGCCTGTTTATGACGCGCATTCCAATGACGCAGCAATATATGTATATGTACGCGTATATTACTACTAACAAATAACAAGTTAGTATTTGTTGAAGATTTTACGATTTTATGACATGGGCCATGCGTCGATTATTTCTTTGCGTTACATCACTTTGAGAAGGCTAAATTTGCGTAAGTGATGTATTGACGTTTTCGAACTGGAGTTTCTAAACGACGAGCGATTAAAACGACTCAAAAACACCCTTCGCACACGGAGAGAAAATTCACAGAAAAATTACTGTGCTCAGCACTACAATCGACGTGTAAAAGGCGAACATATTCAATTTTGTACGGTAAAAATATAAAAATTATAATTAATCATAGAAAATTTAAAGGATAGAATATTCTTTCCGTAATATTAGCTCCGTAAAATTTGTAAAACAGCACAGTAAAAAGTTCCATTCCAAGTTCCAGTTCCGCTGTTGAAATGTACCTCACTCATACATGCAAGTCATATAGCCAGGCTGGTGGGTGGTGTGACGACAAACACGACCAACTTGGTCGGAACTAGCACCTTAATTCATTAGACTGTCTTACAAGCAGCAAGCAGTATTCATTACACTGTCTTACAGGACGGACTGTCACCGTTTAATTCATCATTTTGTTACTTCACTATCTTCAGTATTAGAATATATTGTTGCCAATCATTTTTGTATACATCATATATTGTTCCTCAGTGCGTACAGCCCGTACATCCCAACCAACATAAGGTTGCGGGTCAGATGCGAAAATGAAAGAGTACGACAACAAGAATTAAACTATAACATACATGCATAAGAGTGTGATAGAAGTTGTGTTAGCACATTAAATTTTACCATGTTAGCACAACAATTTTTATGAAGCCATGATTAATACTTTTTACGTTTCAATTTAATAATATTTACATATGATCGTAAAATATTTTTTACTTTGGTCGTCGATCGCGCACGCATTATAAGAGAGCATGGTAATTTTTCTGAAATTTGCTCTACAAAAATTATATGATTTTTCTCTCCGTGTATAGCGTGTGTCAACTTGGCCGATAACTTTTTTTCATTACATGTTGAATATATTTATATAAATAACTCACAGATGACGTTAATGATTGGTATCAACATAATATAGAATGTACGTTTTAAACACATTTGGTAGTTTGCATGTGTTCTTTTTTTTTTTTTTTTTTTGAAACTACGTTTTCTAAATCGTTAAAGAAGATAATTCCAGCAATTCTCGTTCGACTGACTTGAAATTTTACCTAGAGCTTCTTAGACAGATCATCTAGGCCGTTTTTACGGACTCTATTTTTATACCATTTTTGAAACCTATTAACAAATATATTTTTTACAAACAAATTAACGTCAATTATTCAATCGAGTTTTATTTCTTTTTTCAAACCGGTACCATTTACGATAAATCAATATCTTTTATTAATCTTGTGTATCACCTTAGTGAAATTAATGTAAATAATTTATTTTTATTTTTTTTGAGATTTGGAAAAAAGTTTTGTGTACCTTAGATCATACAGAATACACATGTATATAACTCTAAAATGTTTTGTATTCGTTGGATTATTCGTTATAGAGAAAAAAATCTACAATAAAATTTTCTGACATTTCAAAGTAGGTTGCCTTTTTAGAAAGGATAATGAGAAGTAAATAAGAGAACCTAAAATTGATCTGCGATTGACAGACTGAACATCACTGTCTTATATAAGTATCGTCATGTCTTATCTGTTATCTGCATATCGATTAACTTATTAGAACGGAACTGTTAGAAATCAGTCAATTCAAACGATTCAAAGGTATATGAATATTTAATTCAAACGACTGACAATCTCTAATTGTTAGTCTTCGATGCTTTACCACTAACTGGAACAGAATTCGTACCTTATGACGATAACGCGCAATAATTGTACCCGTCTACTTGATGAGAAATGTTCAAATGATTAAATTAAATCCGATACGTTACGAATGAATACCAACTTCACAAATCAACCGAATGCTTCCTTGCAATATTCATTTGTGTAAATGTTACTATATATGTAACGTTGAACGGTTCCACTTTATAATTAAAGTTGAAATATTCGCAATATTCAGTGGCGTCAAACGATCTGATTAAATAAATTTAACAATCAACAGGCACTGATATCATATATTGCTCAATCTGGTTCTTTGTAGTAATTTAGCATATCATTTCATTTGAATTTAAAATAGCTTTTTTCAATTTTCTTGTTTAACTTTTACCTGGACGTACGTCGCAGATAAATATTATAGGTTGCCGTTGACTACGCACTGCTGAGAGGAAACCTCCAGTATGAATTTTGTATGCATTTTCTTCAAAATACCTTTTTTGATATGTCACCCAAATCCACGTGTAAAGTAAGATATTAATTAATAAAACAATTCTTCTATGAAGTACTTAACAAAATCTAAAAAAAGAAATTCAACATCTCGAGAGCATTAAATGGTAGATGACTACTAATTGTGAACCCCAAACCTTTGCTGGATGTCGCTATTCAGATCTCCAGCAAACGCTTAGGCCCTTCAAGATGCTGTGTCGGCAAATGGATGCAAGATCGACACGACTCTCTTTGGGAAACGTATACTGGAGTTAGGCAGCTTCATAATTTTATAACTAGGCCGTGCGAATCGCTCACTAGAGTGTATTCGTCGCTTGAAAGGGAACAGATTCCTAAAGTATATGATCTCCTGACGGGCCACAATACACCCAGGTGGCATTTGCAGGTACGAGGCTTGTGCACAGATATTACCTACAGGAAATGTGGAAGAGAGAAAGAGTCCCTTTACCATATCCTTTGCGCGTCGACATTTGGAGTTCAGTCACATTACACAAGATTTTATCAAGGGGACCAACGTGAAGCGCTTGCTTTCCCTTATTCGGGAACTTGACTTCCTCTGAGTTTCCCCTCTTAGTTTTAACGGGCACAAAGCGTCCAACAAGGTGGCTTATGTGCGGTGGGCCCTTCGGGAGTTGGCACCCACCTTCCATCTATCCATTCATCCAACCACTAATTGAGATCCCCTTCCATGATATAAGGACTTTAAAGGATTGCAAGAGTCGTGAAAATGTCAATCAGAATTTGGTATATGTGATGACGTCATCAAGCTCAGTTTTTCCAAGTTCAATTAGTAGCTACAAAAATTAAATGAATTAGATTCGTTGGTGAATTTTGCGTAATTTACCTGCAAAATTTTCATTTTGTCTGTAAAAATATATTCGAATGGGCAAGTGGATGAAGGTCTTATGTGACATTTTTTAATTTTAATGAGGAAGTGTTTGAAAGTGTTTTGTACATGATATTTCAGCATGGGATTTTTTTAAATATTACAAAATATTACTTTTTGGAAAAATGTACCAAAAAGCCTTCATTCACTTGCTCCTTCAATTATTAATATAGCGATATAAAATACAAAACCTCTATTTCATTTCTTTTCTCTACTTCATTATCTATATATTTCAACAAAATTCTTTACCTTTGCCTGATACGAACGCCAACAACGTTTTACCACGATTCACTCTTCAGACTCTTCCACTGACTTCATTTTATAATAATTAAAGTTGAAACAATGAATTAATGTCAAAACACGCATACTGTACGTATACACAATTATTATATTGTATGTAATAATCAGTTTTTGAAAATGTGTAACATTTTAGTGATGTCATATAATTAAAATTTTTGGAGAAATTTCATGCAAGCTACACCGTATATGTCAAGGGAAAATATATATGTGAATACCGGAGTTACCAGAGTATAGAGAGAGAGATATAGTACACAGACGCGCAGATCGCGATGACGTAGATGGCGAATTCCTCACAGCGGAAAACTTAAATGATAAATAATTGTAATGTTTTGTATATTCTACAAGAAAAGTACACGGAGAGAAAAATCATATAATTTTTGTAGATAAAATTTCAGAAAAATTACCATGCTCTCTTATAATGCGTGCGCGATCAACGACCAAAATAAAAAATATGTGCTAGCATGGTAAAATTTAATGTGCTAACACAACTTTTATCACACTCTTATGCATATATGTTATGGTTTAATTCTTGTTGTCATACACTTTCATTTGCGCATTTGACCCGCAACCTTATGTTGCTTGGGCTGTACCTGTAAAAACTTCGAAGATGCCCGATCTTTTCCGACTTTCGATTCTTTATGATGCATACAGAAATGATTGCCAACAATATATTCTAATACCTACTAAAGATAGTGAAGACAGTCTAATGAATCAAGGTGATTGGTCCGACCCGTCCGACCAAGTTGGTCGTCCACACCTATGGTTGGCAAAAATATTTTTTTATCGGCAATAGAACTTTTTACTGTGCTGTTTTGCAAATTTTACAGAGTTAATATTACGGAAACAATATTCTATCCTTTAAATTTTCTATGATTAATTATAATTTTTATATTTTTACCGTACAAAATTGTATATGTTCACCTTTTACACGTCGATTGTAGTGCTGAGCACAGTAATTTTTATATGAATTTTCTCTCCGTGTACGAATTAGTCACTTAATTAACCTTAAATTAATTACTTATCAGTGTTATTTTTATTATACAATTTAAATCTTTTTAACATTGGTTTATTATTAATTTTAATATTCAAATTTAAAAAAAAAATGTTTTTGTATTACTCATTAAAAATTTTATTTATTGGATTTTTTATATTTTTCATTTTATTTTAATATTTAATTAATTTATTTTCAAAGTCAATTTTGAAAAAAAAATTAAAAATATTTGTATTTAAAATTTAGCAATCAAAACTACATTATACTACCTATCTATATTTACACAATTACACATGAAAGTTAATTAATTAATAATAACTAGGAGATCAAGAAACTGAAATTCATAAATTTTTTAATGAAAAGATAAGTAGAAATTCAGTTAAAAAAATGTTTATTACAAAGCCAATGTTTTTAAAATGAAATTATTGGTTAGTTATAAAATAAGAATTAACTTTATACACACAACTTTAGATAGAGAACAACAATTAACGTCGTCGCTACTGATGTACAATATATTGTACATCAAATTTAGGTAGTTAACATTAACATTATTTTCTAATTGAGAAATAACTAAAAACTTCTAAATATTATTTAAAATTACTAAATTACACTGATTTGAAGACATAAAATTAAAAATTTTAATTCAAATAAACGCTTGTTTAAATCTTTGTTCAGTATGATGAACAAAAGTATACTCATTGGCGTTTAAGAATTTCTAAAAATTAGTAGCGAAGAAGTTAAAATTAACATTCTTTTCTTAAGTTCAAATATGTGACGTAATTATGGCGAATTACGCAGAAAAAGCTTATTTTGGTCTCCAGTGTAGTGTACCGTTCTCCATCTGCTTTGATAGAATTTAAATATTTCAAAAATAACAAATGAAAAACTTTTAAAAAAAATATATAACTGTTTCCCATACAACTTTTGCGACTTTTAATGGAAAAATTTATATGAAACAGTTTACCATTAATTTATATTTATACCGGGTATCCCATTTGGATGTATACATACGATTTACATGTTAATTTTTAACATTGGATTCCGATAAGGAAAAAGTTATGTTACAGGAGTGCTTTGGACAAACTAATAACACTCATTTATTATTATTACTATTGTTACTATAGCTTTAACAATAATAATGCAGTAAAATAAAGAAATGAATGTCGCAATTTTGAAGCAATTCACATTTTTACATAATAAATATTTGTGTCATCTGCTGTAAATTCAAAAAGGCATTTTTTTATTTTCTTGAAAATAAATATTAAAATAATAAAAATACCAAAAAAATATTCTGTTGAAGAAATAGTGTAGATAATTTGTTAAATAAAATTACCGAAAATAGGAATATGTTTATCCAAAGCACTCTTATGACATAAGTTTTTCCTTATGGGAATCTAATGTTAAAAATTAACTTGTAAATCGTATGTATATATTCGGCCGGGACACCCAGTATAGCTTGGTAACAGTAGGTATATATAAACTAATTGGACATGTAATTAGTTTTAATTTAATTAATTTTTGAAAATTCATTGATGTGTAATGTTGCAAAGTAAGCAGTACTCATTAATTAAAACGTTTTTATACGTAGAGACAAGCAAAATGGTACACAAGCACAGGCGATATCGTTAGAAATGTTTAAATATGTATAAAAGGTATATAGGATATACCACCAAAACATAATTTTACAGATAATAATACTAAAATTTGAACGACAATAATTCAAATTTGTTGTTACCGCCGGACTGGAGCCACTGAATACTTTTTTCCATTTGAATTTTTTTCGATACTTGCGATACTCTTCATGTAGAATCAAGAGACTACATTTTTCAAGAATTATTTAAAATATAACTAGAAAATTAATTAAAAGGAGACATCGACGGTTTAAAATACGATTCTTCACCATCGAATCAATCCATCAGAATTTATTTATAAAGCCCGTTTAAAGTTACTTTGGAGAATATCTAAGTCAAACACTTACAAAAAGAACTCACATTAATAAACAGAGGTGATAGCGTTACAAAAATAATTAAAAATATTTTTGCAAAACTTGTATTTCGAAATCGGTAATACAATACAAGATATTTTTATTTTTGTTTTCTTAAAAGTGGGAATTAGGTGATTTAGTTAAATAATTAAAGGATAAAGTTTTGGAGAAAAATCATCAACAGTTCTGATATAAAATAAGTACTTATTTATTTGCGACGTTTCGAAAATATAGAATTTTCATCCTCAGGCAAGAATTTTCTTCAAAACTAAATACATAAATTATAATATGATTACAAAAATAGAAAATATATATGCAAAATTTACTACTTACATGTATTCTGATTGTCGTAATTGCACTTAAAAATTAATAAAAATTAAAAAAATGCCCCAAAAAAAAAATTTTCAGGAGATGTTTTACAGGTCTTCCATGCCAACCTCACGCTCTTGGCTTCTTTAACAGTTTCCAGTCTAAACGAAAGTATAAGGTCTACGAAGGTTAATGACCTTCGTAGCCCTAAAAGTATAATATCATGAGTATAAAAATTGAAAGGTAAATTGTAAAATATTATAAAATTTAAATATTTAAAATATAAATATGAAGAATATGTTTTGTTATATTCAATAAAATGCAGCACAATGAAAAGCTGATAAGCCAGAACAAAGGAACCAGAATTTTGTTTATACGTGTAGTATGGCTCCATGATGCTGGCATACCATCTAAAAAGTTCAACATTGAAAAAATTTTGTCTAATAGGTCACTAATTGGTCATAGTTGGTCACTTAGTCCCACTAATTGGTCAGCAATAGAAAATTTTTAAATAAATTTTAAAAAATTTGTAAAAATTTCGAGGTCACTCAAAATTTTGGCACACCATATAAAAAAAAAAAATAATAATAATAATAATGATAAGAGCAATCGTTAGTTTTGGTCAAGTCTCCAGTACTTTAAAAAAATTACAAATGGCTTTTTCATACTGTGACGCATGCGCGAAATCTCTACTGGTAAATACTGGAATTTTTCAATAGGGTAAAGCCACCAGTATTCGACCAGCCTATTAGCCTATATTAGCATTATTTTTGTATATTAAGGCACTTATTAAGAAACTAATTCATTTTAAATCAAAATACTTAAAGTATCTTTTTCTTTTACACAAATTATGTATTTATTTCTTTTTCTTAAAATTATCAATAAAATTGAAAATAATCAACAAACATTGATTATATTTACTGTTTTTATTTCAACCTTATTTTCTGGTTTTTTGGTAATTAATTTAATTTTTCATTTAATTATCAATTATGTTTTATTATACACATTCTTAAGTTATTATATCTATTAAGGAATATTGAAATTTTTGTCCACACAAATTTGCCCTACTGTATTTCTCCGAAAATAAACGTTATTTCCTTATGACCCATTGTTAGGGCACCGCGATCTTAGCACCCCAAATGTGAGATTTCGAATGAATACTTACATCATTCTAAAGGTCAGAAATCAGTCATAAAAGGTCAACTGGTTTGATTAATTGGTCAGCGATAGAAAATTTTTTACTAAGGTTTAAAGGTCTCTCAAGGTCATTCAAAAGATTTTAGCACCTCATATTATGTGAAATTTCGAATGGCCAATTAGATTATTTAAAAGGTCAGAAATAGGTCATAAAGTTTGTGGTCATAAATTGGTTTGATTAATTGGACAGCGATAGGAAATTCTTTCTTAATAAGTTCTTTATTAATTTAATTCTTCATTAAAATGCCTTAATATATAAAAATAATGCTAAGTATAGGCTGATCGAATAATGGTGGTTTTACCCTATTGAAAAATTCAACGTATCGACTAGATTTACTGACAGCTAGATTCACCAATCGTGATTTTGCGCATGCGCCACAGAATGAAAAAGGCTTTTTAATTTTTTTTAAATTTTCGGGGAATTTGACCAATTTTTTATTTTAACTGACCAATTCCCAAGGTTTAAAAGCCTATCGATTGCTCTTATAATTTTTGTTTTTTTGTCTAGATGATGTGCCAAAATTTTTGAGTTACCTTGAAATTTTTACAAAATTTTTAAAATTTATTTAAAAATTTTCTATTGCTGACCAATTTCTGACCTATTAAACAAAATTTTTTTAATGTTCAACTTTTTAGATGATGTGCCAGCATCATGGAGCCGTGTAATATATGGTTTATTTTAGTAGTTGTCGTGCAGTACGACAGATGGATTTGTAGTTGTTGATGTACGAAATGTCATTCTGATTTTTTACATTCTGACGTTCAGTAACAATCCACAAATTTCCGATACTGCATCGTCTCTTATAATTTTCTATTTTTTTGCAGTATGCTCGTATTGACAAAATCAAAACGATGGTCCATAGAGATTGAGTGCTGAGACAAGCCAGGTTTTTCTTCTCCTCCATTGATGTCCCACTGGTGTTGTTTTAAACGATTTTCTAAAGCTCCTGACGTTTGCCCAATGTACGAACTTGGGCAAAATTGGCAATTTAGTTTCTAGACCACAATTTTTGTTTTCAACTCTTACATTTTCCTTCCGAGACTGAGGTATAGCGGACACTTCTTTCTATCCAAAATGAAAATTTTTAGGTGCGCTTTACGTTTCAGACATTCCTGAAAAATTCTGGCTTCGGGTCTGCTTGTCCCCCCATCTCTATTTTTGAAAATCATATCAAATGGCACAATTTAGAACCATTAGACTGTTTTTGATGAAATTTTTAGAAATTATACGCTGTCACCCGTAGATTTACATTAAATGTCGATAATACTATTAAATGTCGATATACTATTAAATGTCGATAATACTAACGAATTAGCGATAGAAAAATTCTTCTATCGTACTAGGAATCTATGAGTTTTTCAGTGATATACATCTATACAAAAGATTGTCTTCTTGGTCATGATTGGTTTATTAAATGCTTATAGTGTGGGTTCACAAAATTTAATTAAAAATTATTGAAATAAAGTTGTCTTCTTTTTTATGACCCTCACTGTGTATCACGCCGCCACGTGAGTAAGTGGCGGGTTGCATTGCGTTATGTTCATTCGTTATCTTTCTGTATAAAGCTTATTCTCTTTATTAACATATGCCTGGCTTATTTTGTGCCTCATCATTTCTTACTTCTTCTTGTCTAATATCTAGAGTTACAAAAGGCAAATGTTACTTACTATATATACATAGGAGTACACGTCATATACATTATATTTATTTACATGTTTATTTTGTATCATATTATTTATCTGAATTTGTTTTATATCAATTTCGTTTTAAACAAAATTTTAATAATTAATTTGAACCGTTAGTGATCTCGTACTGAGCATAATAGGCATATTTTATAAAGTTTCAATTCCATTTTTGTAAATATTTACATAATCTTCAAACAATGACAGGTCAGAGAATGTATACGTATCTAAATTTTAAACGAATCAGAGGCATCAAATCAAATGGACTACTATGTTCATTTTAACTGTTTCACCAAAAGTAGAAAGGTTACAGTGGTTTTTTGTCAAAAGTAGTAAGGTTACAGTGATTCTGTACCAAAAATTATGGCGTAAGATTATGGCGGTTCTACTGGGATCTGTCGAATGAGAGTACAACATCAGTGGTATTAAAAAATCAGAATATTCTTAAAGTGCATTTGCTGAAATGTATTTAATTTGAACTTTATAGACCTACATTTACATACAACTGATTTGTTTCTTCCATTCGTTGACAATTCTCCAGTTATTTCATGACATTTTACCATTCAAATTTGACGTTTGTATACTGTAAATTGTAATATTCATTCACTCATTCACTCATTTTTTCATATTTTTACCAAATTTTAACTATTATTAATAATAATAATGATAATAATGTGTTTAACGTCGGTTTTTGAGACCATTTAGTCTATAACAGACGCCACCCACATCATTATTTATATACTTTACTTACTTGTTATACATTATATTCGTTACATTATATAATTTATGATGTGGGTGGAGGACAGGGAAAGTGATATGAGGGCTAGGATTTGGCAGGTAGGCGTCTGTAGCCGTCTACTTAAGGAACTATGCCGATATTCATCTGAAATTGTGAAGGGCAACTGCAGGAAACCAAGCAAAGCCGGCCGCGGGATTCGTACGCCCTACCTACCAAGTCGGCAAGCGCTAATGCACCACCAAATTTATCATTTTTTCTTCATATCGCCCTAACTATTGCAGATAAAACTAATGTCACTGCACATTTTGTCAGTCATTTTTATTAAGCCACGCCCATTTGATAATTCCCGTTACCAAAAGTAGTAAGATTACAGCAGTTCTAAACGAAAAGTAGCAAGATTACAGCGATTTTATACCAAAAGTAGTAAGGTTACAGTGGTTCTATGCCAAAAGTAGCAAGGTCACGGCTGTTCTGTAACAAAACTAGTAAGATCAAAGCAGTTCTGTACCAAAATTAGTCAAGTTGTTGTACCGAATTTGTTGTACGGAAAGCCTCACAAGTTAACTTTACACCGGGCCTCGCTTTTAGTAGCGCCAACTTTGTATAAGAATACACCAAATCTTTAGAATATATAGATAATATTTTTTGTTTACATACACAAATATTCAGTGTTTGGGGAATTAACTCCTCTAATAATCACGTTTTAAACAAAAAACAAAAATCATTAAAATGAACCTTTTAATATATCGTTTTTGTTATCCAAATAATACGATAAGTGAAATTCATAACAAACAGTAACATTTCGAAGTTCAGACAGACAAATCTCAAGTTTATTAAATTTTATATTTATAGTTTTGAACTTGGGAACTATGTAGTATGTTTTTATTTCCAAAAATCGACACCATTCGTTGCTTGATCAGTTTTATTAAAACAAATAATAGCGCCATCCTTTAAATAACAGTTAACATTTCGACACAATAATAGCTTCGACAGTAAGCAATATCAGTATCAAATATCTACATAAAATCGTAACTATAAATTCTAAATAGATTTTAATATAAAACTATAGGAACAGTCGAACTACGATAAAAATGAATGGATTTTTAATATAGCAACAACAGAGAACAGAAATTAATGTCAAATAAACTTAAAATTGTTAGTAGACAGATACAGAGTGGGACAAAAGCATCTACACATTAACAATTTGAAGTCTCAAAGTGATTTTAGCAAAAAAGAGTAAAAAAGAAAAGAAAAATGCAAAAATTGGTTTTCGGTCATTATTATGGCTTTCTCCATAAAAATATACCGCTCATAATTATTGTTTATTGAGAAAAGAATTTGAAAGTTAAAGTGTCATAAAATATGAATATATATCGACGATAAAAATTTACCTATTTTTAAAATTTAATCATTTTATCATAATGTCTAATTGTTTTGCAAATATCCAACGAACGTTATATTATATTTATATGCATTCTAAAATTAACTCTTGCATTATATGATTTTATTATATATAATAAAATTGTTTATTACATCCGGTTCTGGACATTGTTCAATACTTTAACTATTCTTTTATGGAACAAAAATTCACAAATTATATACCGTAATTGCGGGTTACTTGAGCCCAGATTTGCAAATCATCTGATAATTTCAAAAATTGAGCGTAACTGTTATACTTATTTGGGATAGGAAATTCAGTATATTAATCTATATATGACTACGGTTAGTTTATTATGTAATATGGATCTTTTTCTTGTGGCTCATAACTTTTATAGCTTTTTAGATTTTGGGCTCAAGTTAACCTCAACATCGGGTTACTTGAGCCCAAACCTAAATTTCCAGATGATTTTCATTTGAAAACAGATTGAGACCACGTAGGATTTTGATTACTAATTAAAACATTGTACAAACATATAAGGAACTTTACTTATTCAATACTCTTATCGCAGCATCCTGCATAACGTAGCGAATTTTCGTTTACAAAAATTAGTTTTTCTCGGAAACTAGTTGACATAGAATAATATTTTAAAAACCTTTTTTGTGTGATTTTTTCTCCTCGTTCCAATAGTGTAAAAATTTTTGAATAAGGAGAAATTTTGGAAAAAAGTTAATATTTTTCATGAAAATTTCCAATAATAACATGTTTTGGGCATCGGACGTGCCTGGTTAAAAAACTTGGCCAACGGTTTAGGACTTTTGGGAATTTCTGCTATAGTCTTGCACCATTTTATACCAAAGTTATAATGGGCCCAAGTTACCCTAATTTTAAGGTTATTTTACTGATTTATCAAAACCTTAATTTAAAAGATTAACGAAATGGTTGGCATAAGAACATATCTGAATTTAGTTTAGTAATGAACTAAGTATTAAAATTATACACTTACCTTCCTTTGTAGACTGCCACAATTATTTTTACAGTCAAAAGTTAGCAACGTAACAAAACATCAATTTCAAACAGAGAGTAAACAACACTTGCCTTACCTCTAGTGTCAACTTTCAGAACTACCTAAACTTAAACACCGTAAACCTACTACTGTTACCTACTAGCTAAACATCTAACTTACTTCTACTACTGACTAATATATAAGCACAAAACAGAAAATAATACTTTTTCCGTTTTGGGCTCAAGTTACACCACAGGGCTCAAACCCGCAATTACGGTATTATTTTTAACTTATAAAAATTCTAGGTTATTTTTTGTGATTTACCGTTAAACCGGTAAACCTGTTTACCAGTATTAAAAATGTAAATTGCACGTTTCCCCGTTATTTCAAACAAGCTGGAAAATTTGTCAATAATTCGTACGTCATCAACATTATTAAGATATTTTAATCTATCCTTGCCTTGTATGTATAATGTGAATGAACTTAGTTGTATCATCTTGAAAACATAATGTAGTGGATGTAGAATGTAGGTTGTAATTTAAATCCACATATTAATTTTAAAACACTTAGTAATCATCTTATATTGTTAGATGTATCTACTTACACATCTTGTTTCATGTATCGCGTACTTACTACATATATAAAATCAAGTAAGTATATCGTTTAAAAGCATTATTAAATGTCTTATTAATTATTTATAATATTTTGAAAATGATTTATTTTACACACACTCACATACCTTCTTATCATATTCATGTATATTAGCGAATTTCCATTCTGAAAATTCAGCTATTATAGCGGCTCTTATGGTAAGACCTGAAACTGGGACTATGACAGAAATTTGCTTTGACGCCTCGAAAAATCGAAAATGACCGTCACTAAATTTGTCTGCGCGACAACTTTTGGACGAAACATCCAATTTTCACGAAATTTGGCGAAAAGGTCAAAAGTTCCAAACTCTTGGATGAGTTCGTCAACTAAACACATCCGATTCTTTGAAGTCAAAATTTTTGTTATCTTTCGCCATTTTTGATTTTTTTCTAAAAATTAGCCAGAATGCAAACATTTTTTAAATTTTTTTTACACCGTCAAAAAAATTTGAAAAATTAGATAAGATAAGCTTCTGAACCATTGTAAACTAGTTTTTGTGAAAAATTCAGAAACTTACTGAATTTTCTTAAGATAAATGCTTTATCATTTAGTTGTGGTCCTGTGGGATCCCAAAAGGGCCAAACATAAACTGCCCAACTGATTTTAGAAATTTTTTCACTGTTAAAAAATTTAACTATTTTTAAAGAATATGTGGTATATTTTATGAGATTCGCCAGTGTCTTAGGGACCCAAACGCATCAAAAAATAAAAAAATAACTTTTCAGTCTTGAGAGCTACACAATTTTAGATGGATAGAAGCTGTTATATGAGATTCGTCAGTATCCAATCCTTGGAAATTCGCTGTGTTATGCAGATGCTGAGGCAGGGGTATTTTATTATTTATCTCTTTAGTCACTGCATTTTAATTTTCGTTGCCAATTTGCCGCTTGTTTACCTACTCTTAGCGTATGTAAAAGCTTATTAATATAAAGTAATCTACTTATTTATTTTCAGCGAAATGTTTTAAAGAATTATAATAAGTAGACAAATATGGACGAATTTTAAATGAGAAATCTCTCTTCATTTGTGGGGACGGAATGGATAAAATAAATAAACACTGACTAGCAGTCCATAAGAAACTAAATGTACATTGGTTAAGTTTAATGTTACTGTAAAATCAGCCAATATTGTCTAAATTTTCGATTTAAATTTGAATAAAACGTAATTAGTTAAAAAAATAACTAATTTAGTCATAATTAACTGTTTTACTGAAATAAAATGAAGGAAGTCTTTGATCTAAATCATAAATAAATTTATCTACGACTACCATGAAATTGATTATTTATTGTACAAAATATTATCTAAGTAAGCTACGTTTTACATGCAGCCACATATCCAGCTGTACAAAAAATGGCCCTTTATACGCCCGTATGCTAAGAATGACAACGCCTACTACACTTTTATTAACTCTTATAGTTATTATATATTATACAGTGATATACATGATACATATATTATGTTAGAATCTGTGCAAAAATGTTACGTAAACAATCAGTTACGTTTGTTTTTAATAAATTTCAAATACTACATAATTCTAATGTATTGGTATTCGTAGATTTGTAACAAATTTTTGTCGTTTATTGTGAATTTCATGTTAGTCGTAGATAAAGTACAGTACGTAACTCGGTTGTAAGGCATATTACACACTCACGCAATTACGCACTCGCCGCTGCGCGGCTCTTGCCTTTTTTGCTCGTGTGTAATATGCAACTTACAACCTCAATCACGTAATATGCAATTTCCAGATACTTAAATGACTAGTCAAAATAAAAGAAGCAGTAATAATTAGTAATAGCATGTCAAAAATTAAGTAACTTTGCCTATCGACGCTTTTGCTGTTGTGCAAGGATTTTTTATAAAATCTCCGTTAACGAAATGTTCCAGTTTGAGGAAACTAATATGTCATAAAAAAATAAATATCTGGCGAAAACACACCAATCAGGGCCAGATCTAGGGGGTAAGGGGAGGCAGCGGGGGCACGTGCCCCCGCTGCAAGTTCTTAGGGGCGCCAAAACGGTGAACTGGATGAATTTTTCTTCGTCACTTAATTTTTGCTGGGAAAAATTTTAAAATATTGGTGCGCCAAAATGTTTAATTTGGCGTTTTTCTCGGGGAGGGCGCCAACAACAAAGTTTGCTCCCACCCCCTCGTAATAACACTAGGTCGGGCCCTAACTACAATAATTAATTATTTTATATGCAGAAATATTAAGCTGGTCATCGATATGGAAACTCAACGGCACCGTCGAAGTGATTGGTATTTTACATATCGAATTATCCTTATTCTTGTGGGTCAGATCAATTGTTTGGTGCAGGCCTCACAGTATTAATGGTACACGGAGAGAAAATTCCTATAAAAATTACTGTGCTCATACTACAATCGACGTGCAACAGGCGAACATATTCAATTTTACCATACAAAAATTGGATATGTTCGCCTGTTACACGTCGATTGTAGTATGACCATAGTAATTTTTATAGGAATTTTCTCTCCGTGTAGTAAAAAGAAAATTTCATTGAAATTTTGCCACACTGAGAAAAAAGTGGGCAGTAAATGCAACTATTTTCATCAGTAAGAACTGAAATAGTTGCAAAAATTATTATTTTAGTAAAATTTACTATAACACAAAAAATAATAGTTGAATAAACTACTTTAAATTAGTAAAATATACTTCGCAAAATAGTTCAATAAAAAATAGTGCTCATTACTAATATTCTTTAACTATTGGAATTTAGTTGAGAGAACTCTTAGTCATTAGTACAACTAACAAATAATTTTCATTATTTTACTATTAATTTATCGTAATTTACCTACTAATAACTGGCGGTTTAACCTACAAATAGTAATAGTAGTAATTACCTACATAGGTAACATAATAATAATAATGCGAACTATGACCAGTGTTGCCACCAGTGGCGGATTTACCAATAGGCTGAGTAGACTGGAGCCTAGGGCGGTAGATTTTAGGGGCGGCAAATTTGGGCAAAAAGGGCGGAAAAATGTAGAATTGATTTTTTTTTTTTTGCTCGTCACTTACGTTTTTAGTAAGGGCGGCAAAATATGCAATTGAACTTTTTTTTTTTGCTCCTCACTTACGTTTTTAGGAAGGGCGGCAGATTTTTAGGGGCGGTAAAAATGCACAAAATTTTTTTCCCTTTTTAGGGGCGGCAAAAATTTGAATAGCATACGGGCGGCAAATGTGTAAATCCGCCACTGGTTGACACACTGATTTGCCTAAAAGTTACATTGGCATGCTTAAAAAGGGATATTTTTAAACAGAAAGGTACGTAGTGGTAACTTTTTTAATGACAGGTGAGTTTTAGGTAAGTTTTTCTCCAAAACAAAGTTGGCGAGCAAAAAAAAAAAAAAAGAAAAAAACAAAAAAAAAACAAAAAGAACACCATAACAAAACAAATATGTGTGACGAAATTTATGAAAATTAAGCGGGAATTATGAATTTCTGAATTACGATATCATTATAACAATATTGGAAACTTGTAAAATATTATAATTATATAATTTTTAAGAAAAGTACATAAATACGTTTAAAATTTTTTGTTACATGTTACATGGATTGATAAAAAGGTACAAAAAATGTATATGTACGAAATATACTCTTCTGGAAACGGTGACTATGACCACCACAGATATATACAAACAATCCATAAGAGTGTGACAGTAACACCTGTAGCACACCCGTAGTATAGTGCTCTCTTTTTTTACCCGTGACTCTAAACATAACAACATACTTTAAGAAGTATACCTCGTCATTTATTACATACATTAAATAAAGACAAAATGTAATATAGGAATTCAAGTGACTGCTGCTTTTCTGTAATGAAAATTTAACTTCAAACGACTTTTTGTGTTGCCTCTTTAAATAAATTTCAACACAGAATACATTTCAATGTTTATTTCTTTAATATTATTAAATTTTTATTTTAAACAAATATAGGTATACATAATTATTACAATTTATAATAATTAATTATGTACATTGAATTAATTAAAATCTGTAATAAAATTTTTAGATATACATATATACGCTTAATGATATCGTAAACTGACATTACATATTTATTTTCAAACCATTTTCAAACAAAGTATGTATGGTATGTATTCTCGGAAAAGAACACCTATGTATATGTATGTATGTATTCATGTTTACAAATTTGATGAACGCGTCTGCCGCGTCTGCAGAGTGCAGTGGTTTTGGTTATTAGTTTTTGAGCTATTATACAGAACGTATGTATGCAAACACGTTTTAGTGAAATAAAGAAATGGATTTATTTGTAAGGCAAAAGTTAATGGAGTGGAATTTGGATAATTATATTGATATTTTTGAACGTAAGTATACTTAAATAATAAAATGCATAGTTATTTTTCTTTATCAGTATAGTGATTAGTGTAATTTAATGTTATAATAACTTGAAAAAAAAAATTATAGAATGCCAAACCTTTTCTAAAATATTTACAGAGAACGAAATCGATCGGGAAACTTTTTTGTCTTTGCCAAAGGAAGAAGTAGCTGAATTAATACCAATAATTGGTCCACGTTTTCGATTTTTGAGGAAAAGGGATGAATTTGTGGCTTCAAACGAGGACTCATCATATGCAAATTGTGCGGCCAGTGAATTAGTTGTACCTGAAGGATATAATGAAACCGAGAAAGTAACAAACAAACGAACTTCTTTAGAAACCTGCGATTTATCAAATTTAGTAAGTTTTTTTCATATATTCATTGTTAAATAATTTTGAAAGAATTTTTTTTTACTCTTTCAATAATATTTGGGCTATACTGTAATTTGGCAAGCCCGATCATATTTCACATATTCAAAAAAACAAAAACAAAAAAAAAAAACAAACAAACCAATACTGTTATAAAGTTATAATGGACACGTGTTTATATTATAGCTTGTATTTATGTATACCTATTCCAACGGTTATTTCATTGTTAAAAAAAATTTAAATATTTCTGTTTCTTTGTTTGTTATCAGTATCATATTATTTTTGGAATATTATTTAGTGTCTAATTATAAATATATACAATTTTTTATTTATTTTTTAAAATTTTTAATTTATCTATATTTATTTTAATTTTCTTTTTACTAACTCTAACTTTGTCGCTTAAAATTTAGATAGGTACTCTATCATTTCATTGCTTAAGTTTAGAACCGAGAAAGTTGCTTTAAAATCTTAAATTCCTTTAAAAATACTTGAGTTTCACTATATTATGTTAAGACAAGAAGGAATTTACAGATATTTTGACATAACAAAAGTACAAACAGTTGATTAAACAATTTATTTTTCGGTTCAGAATAAAAATATTTTATCAAATAATCTTATTGCAGTAAAAAACGTTATAGACCGGGGGATAATAACAGAAAACCGTCCCCGATTTTCGCACTTATACCTCGGGGAGTATTGAAAGATATGAAAATTTTAAGAAATTTGAGGCTGTGTGCTAAGTGTGGTTACGCGATGGAAAAAATGATTTTTTGCATCGCGTAACCACACTTAGCCATGCCGGCGACTTATGCCAATTCCTTTAATTAGCGTTTCAGGATGATAACTTTCTAACTTTCAATTGGCATAAGTGGGAAAATCGTATAAAATTTCCTTTTTCTATGCAAGTTTACACAAGAAACTTAATTTCCGATATAAAAGTCACGCGAGCGGAACTCAAATTTATGCTTAAATTTCTTAAAATTTTCATATCTTTCAATACTCCCCTAGGCATGATTGTTATCATCTTCCGGTCTATTAATAGTAGGCTAAAAATTCACCAAGAATTTCGAAATAAAAACATATAAGTACGGTACTTTGTCTTCCCAGATAATATTTTCCCGCGTCGCTACTGGTAATGACACATGATAAAAAAACTATATGCATTTTAAATTTTTTACAGAAATTACAATTAATTTTACAAAAAACTGCAATAGGACGGACTCTGTTGTCGAAAAGAAAGTTGGATTCGAGAGACAGAAGCGATCTTGTAACTGAAATAATTAATTATCATTTAAATCTAGACAAAAAGTAAATATTTTAAATTATTATACTCTTTCAAATATTTCATTATTCATAATTCATCATAATTGTAAAATAGATGTTTAAGGGGGAGGGTCCTCCAGACAACAAGTTTTTTAATATTTTTTTTAAGAAACTGGATACATTTATGGTATCAGATGAAGTTACATAGTATAGTACATGTTATGGTGTATTCACTCATAAATTTTTATGCAAAAAAAGAAAAAATGGCAGCGCTACAGCTGTTTAAAGTTGACTCCTTTCGATTTGCGCCGTGGAATGCCCAGCCTCTTGTAATCAACTGAATTCAATCGGACAAAAAAATTTTATTAAAAGAAGTCATTACGCTTTGCGTATACCTATTTCTGATGAGAAATTCTTTTTCACAATTTAAAATCAAAAAGAAAAAAATTTCACTTTTTTTCATAAACAAATTGTTATAAACAATATTTATAGTAATAATTTATGCAAAATTTTACGTGTATGTAAAGTCCAATATCTTAAACAATATCTGTACAAAATTTCAAGTTAATACCGTAATAACTTTTTAAGTTATGTCCCACGGCCAGGAAAAAACTTGTTTTGAGAAAAATGCTATTAAAAAGTTTTCGTTCTGGAAAAGTAGAGTTAAAAGCAGTTTATCGTTATCTAAGATAATCTTTCTGTTGGGATTAAAACATTAGAAATATATTCCTTAAAGTTCAAATGAACTTTTAAAACAAAACAAAAAATTAAAAATTTGAAAGTTCTGGAGGACCCTCCCCCCTTAATATAGATCTTTTTTATTACTGTTTATAATATTCAATACTTCTGTAGGTTGCAAAAAGAAGATTACATTTCATTCGCAAATCAAATAGTTGCACTGTTTCCATTTGAACGCATATCTGGATATTATACTCCTGCGAAAGATAGTCGTCCTGCGAGTGGAAAGTTATTTTACGCTTATAATAATTCCAAAAAAAAATTGAAGAAACATTTAAAATGCATCGACGATTCGGCTGATGAAACTACATCAGTGTCATCAGGATCTCATACAGAAGATTACATAGATAAATCTGAACTGTTAATGAGTTTAAAGTCTATTGCTCTTGACGATGCAAATACATGGAAGGAGATGTGGAAAAAGACTCATAATCTAAGAATTCCGAACAAATTACAAACCACAGATTATTTCAACGAGTATCCAGTACTTCGTACAAGTATTGGAGCTTCATTGGTAATTAACTAAATACTTGAAATGTGATCATTCATGATTTTTATGTATTTATATTTAATTATTTCTTTTAGTTAACCATTGATTACGAGTGCTTAGAAATTTCGGATGCAAACATATTGTTTAAAAAGTGGCCAACAATTAGTAAACATATCATAGAAAAAGCAAAAACATTACATTTATGCAAAGATATACTAGGAAAATATGGTAAACATCATTTATCAATATACGAGGTGCTAAAAGTTTTATATTTTGGGATGTTGGTTTGTTTTTGTTTTTTTATAGATAATGTCAAGGATGAAGATTTAGCATTTATAATACTACCGTACATGTTTTCACCAGCTCCTTTCAAAAATCCCGCAAAAAAGAAAGCAAAAGCTACAACTGAAGAGCAAGCGGACAGTTTTATTGTTTGGATCAGCTCTACCAGTGAACTCAATCACCGCATAAGTAAGAAAAAAGAATATTTGAAGAAGTATGGACTTACGTTACAACCATTAATTGTTGCTGTTGGCCAACCATCAGGCATACGTAAGTTGTATGTTTTAATAGATGATGTAAAATTTACGTTTACAAGCTTAATAGCTGCGGTAGACTTTTGTTTTAAGTCATTTTATGCTTTGGATGTTGAATATCCAGTAATAGGTGAATGTGTCTGGCGATTCATACAGTCATTCATTTTTGAAATTCCTCAAAGCTCAAAACAGCCAATAAGCGTAAATGAATTGATCTCTGACATAAATAGTCGCTTAACAGCGGATAACGAAGAAAAAGATACTTCTCGTTTAGATAATATTAGCAGTAACGTAGCTGAAAATTCAGTAAATTCTGATGAATCGTCAGATTGCGAATCTGACACAACTAAAAAATCTAGTAAATCTGCTGAAGTTGGTACTGATTCGGAAAAATCGGAATAATAAACTATTCCTTTTCCGATATTTCTTTTTTTAATTATTATACTTAACAATATTTTACAAATTTATTATCATCATCATGTTAGCTAAATGTGTTTACTGTTTTAAACTTTTTAAAACTACTATAATGGCATATCATGTTACATATGTCCACCCTAAAAAGAAATTAGTTTATGAATGTCCAAAAAAAGATTGTCACCGAGTTTTTAACATTTTAAGATCATACAGAAATCACTTTCTGTCTTGTAAACGTGAATCTAATAATTCAAACTTAAGCAAATCAAAACTTAAATTTGATAACAATATTTATTCTGTACCACCACCAAATTATAAAACTGTCGAAAATGATGATGTAACTGTGAATAATTTTAGTAATGATGATAAGTCTATAACAAACAATTTAACTGTTGAATTTAAAGGAGGTTGCCCTTCTATATCACTTTTAGATCGTAATACTATTGAAAATAACAATCACCTCGAAAATATTTATAATACCGATGATCACAGTGGTGACTTATTAATTAAAAGTAATATTGAACTAAATAATTTGATTCGTTCAAGGCAAATATTGTCTTACCATGTTGTTCGAATTGTTTCAACATTGTATTCAGATCCAAAGTTATCAAGAATTCAAATTCAAAAACTAATAAATTTTTTCCATGAGTTTCTGAACAGCACTTATTTTGATAATTTAAAAGCGATCAGTATTAATTCTAATGATAAATTATTTATAGAACAAGAGTTTGAAGAATTACAGAACATTTTTTCAGATATGAATACAGAACATAAACGCATAAAAAGATTAAAAGACTTAGGCTACTATATTGAACCTGCTAAAATTTTATTAGGATGTACTGAAGAGGGAAATTCTGCTGGTGAATTAGCAATAATTAATAATTACGCACAATTTATACCGTTAAGACATGTTTTAAAAGCTTTTTTTGAAGTTCCAAATGTTTTTGATAAAACTTATAAATATATTTCTGATTTGAATCAAAGTACTGATATAGTGTCAAATATAATTCAGTCAGATCTTTGGAAATTAAAAAGACTAAATTTTTCTAGTGATGAAATTGTTTTTCCACTATTTTTATATCAAGACGATTTTGAAACAGGGAATCCATTGGGATCACATTCAAGTCTGTATAAATTATCAGCTATATATGTATCTGTAGCATGTTTGCCACCAGAATTTCGTTCGAAATTACATAATATTTTTTTATTTCAATTGAATTTCTCAGATGATATTAAAATCTTCCCGAATGATATTATTTTTTCCAAAATCATAGATGAATTAAATTACTTATCTCAAACTGGTATTACTATTTCCGTTAATAATATGACAAAAAATATTAAATTTCAATTGACATTAATTCTTGGTGACAATTTGAGTTTGAATACATTGTTGGGATTTATGAGTAGTTTCACGGCTAATCATTATTGTCGGTTTTGTACTATGAAAAATGAAGATTGTTGCAAGACAATAAGAGAAGATGTTGAAAAATTACGAACTAGAGAAACATATGAAAAAAATGTCAAATTAAACAATCCCAAAACCACAGGTATTAAAGAAAAAAGCGTATGGAATAATGTGAATAATTTTCATATTATAGACAATTACAGTGTAGACATTATGCACGATATCCTTGAGGGTGTCGCAAAGTATGAAGTTAATTCAATATTGAACGAGTTTATTAAAAAAAAGAAATATTTCAATTTAGAGGAGTTTAATTTTAGATTAAAATATTTCTCGTATCCTGAAAATTGTAATAAACCCTCATTATTAACTGATTTAATTTTAAAATCTGATACTTTAAGATTTTCTGCAGCAGAAATGCAATGCTTTTTATTATATGGCTCGGTAATGATTGGTGATCTCATTACAAATAAAAAAGATAAACATTGGAAGCTATTTCTTTTACTTCGTCAAATTTTTTCTCTTTGTTATGACCATTCTTGTGACAATTTTTCGTATGATATGTTAGAAGAATTAATAATAAAACACCATACATTATATCAAGAATTGTATCCAAATAGCTTTAAACCTAAGCATCATTTTATGCTACACTATTGTTACATAATGAAAAAAATTGGTCCACTTCGTCACATTTGGACAATGAGGTTTGAAGCAAAACATAAAATTGCTAAGGCCATTGCAATGACGACTTGTAATAGAAACAACTTATGTTATTCTGTCGCATCTAGATATCAGTTACATTTTGCTTATTTTTTGTGTAATAATTATAAGTATGAACCATTGATTGATTTTAAAGAAAGTAGAACAGAAATTCCGTTGATTGTAAAAAAGCATCTTCCTTCTGAGAACGATTTTATTGAACTTTGTAATTTAAATTTTGAAAACATATCATACTCACCTGGATGCTTAATACGAGTAAAAGAAGAAAATATTCTTCCACAATTTTCTAAAATTGAAAATATATTTTATATTGGTAGTCGTGAAAATACTGAGGTCGACGTAAATAATTTCGGATTTCTCGTTAGATTGTGTATGACGGTTTCAAGCAATGATCATTATCAAGCTTATGAAATAGAGTTTACAGAAAACTTGAAATTTGTAAAATTAAATTCTTTAACATTAGTCGAGACACGAACTTTCCATGTTTGTTCTAATAATAAGTATTTTGTCGCCTACGATCATCATTTTCGATAAGCATTTATCTTTTAAGCTATTTTTATAATTGTATTAATTATTACTGGCGACACAAAGATTCCCGCTCACGCCTCTGTTGGTAAAATTAGAACTAGCATCAGGTAAAAATATACGTATACATTTAATTGGTTATATAAATTTTAGTAATCCGCACATAATTTGTATAATACATATTTATATGCCAATTGAACGTATACGTGTATTTTTACTTGATACTAGTTCTAATTTTACCACTAGAGGCGCACGTGTAATCTTTATGTCGTCAATAAACCTTTATGATAGTTATAAGGTATATAGTAAAATTATTCCACTTACAAAAATTTTTGTAATTCTGATTTTGTAATTTTTGTAATTCTAATTTTTGTAATTTTTGTAATGATTGGTATGCTCGTTCTTACAATAAATTCACTATAGCTATTATTTATTGTTTCTTTTTTTTATTTGACAAATCCTTTTAATTTACTAATATTGTGCATTAATATTCAACAATAAACTAGTTATATTTACTTCATATTAATAGTAAAAATATGGTGCTCTTGACTATTATTAAATAGTAGAAATCATACTATCAATAAATAGTAAGTGAGTTTACTATGAGCTATTAGTTAGAATAATGGTATTCATAACTAAAAATCATAGTTCTGTGAACTACTAAATTTCAGTATCAGTAACAAACAAAATAGTTATATTTACTTCATATTAATAGTAAAAATATGGTGCTCTTGACTATTATTAAATAGTATAAATTTTACTATCAATAAATAGTAAATGAGTTTACTATGAACTATTAGTTAGAATAACTAAAAATCATAGTTCTGTGAACTATTAAATTTCACTATCAGTAAACAACAAAATAGTTATGTTTACTTCATATTAAGAGTAAAAAAAAATGGTGCTCTGGACTATTATGAAATAGTAGAAATTTTACTATTAATAAATAGTAAGTGAGTTTACTATGAACTATTAGTTAGAATAATGGTATTCATAACTAAAAAGTCATAGTTCTGTGAACTATCAATTTTTACTATTTTTCTTTGTTGAGTCCTTTTCGAACTCAGAAAAATAGTAAAAAAAAAGTTAATTTAACTATTTTTTTCTCTCAGTGCATATATTACAAAAAAAATCCTTCAAAAATCGAAACCATGTTATTCGATTTTTCGGAAGAGTCTTTTGCCATTTCCCTGTCTTATATGGGATATGCGATTTTATTTTAATTTTATTTATGTCAGTTTGATATTTACTTCTTGTTAATAGGTTATGTCCTTTTGTTGATTATTTATTTTTGAAATTTAAATAATCGAAACATGTAGAAAATTTGTCTTTTTCAAGATTTAATTCATGCAGATTGTCGTAACTTTTCCTTTAAATTTATATATATTCACCTGCAGTTGGAGTATTATATATAATCATATTATTAACAAATGAAAGGCTAATTTTAATAGTAAAAAATAGTAAGAAATATTTTATCCCGAACATTTTGAAAAACTCTAGCTACTAAGCTACGAAATCCTGTCTTGATCGGTGTCTAACATGCACTTGCCGAATTTTTGCTTATTTGTTATTCTGGATTCTCCCAGTTCTAATCTGGTTTTGCATTTCTCAAATGTTTTGCTTTATAAATATTCCAGCCTAAACTAGATTTTAGTACAATTCAACTTCTACCTAATGATGATTCAATCAACTGAAAGCCAGCTCGAATTTCAATTCGTTGTGTACGTGTTTCACCCTAATTATTATGAATTTTAACAGAGCTAAATTATCTACACTTAATTACGTACAAGGTAATTGTTTTGATTACTCTTATATAATTTTATGTTAGAAAGATGGTCACGTCTTTGACTGTATGCAAAAGAACAGCGGTAGGAATTTTTCTTAATACAACCTTCCTTCGGTTGAAACACGAGCTACACAAATTCATACACGGAGAGAAAATTCATAGAAATATTACTGTGCTCAGCACTACAATCGACGTGTAAAAGGCGAACATATTCAGTTTTGTACGGTAAAAATATAAAAATTATAATTAATCATAGAGAAGGTATCAACGCTGTCACGTTGCAGGCAGGCAGCAGAAGGTATCAACACAATCATACATGAAGGTCACATAGCCAGGCTGGTGTGGCAAGTAACATAGCCACATAGCCACTGGTGTGGTATTGTGTGCAAACAGTATTCATTAGAATGTTTTACAGGACGGTCACCGTTTAATTCATCATTTTATTACTTCACTATATTTAGTATTAGAATATATTGTTGCCAATCATTTTGTATGCATCATAAAGAATCGAAGGTCGCAAAAGATCGATTGTTCCTCAGTGCGTACAGCCCAAGCAACATAAGGTTGCGGGTCAGATGCGCAAAAGAAAGAGTACGACAACAAGAATTAAACTATAACATATATGCATAAGAGTGTGATAGAAGTTGTGTTAGCATATTAAATTTTGCCATGCTAGCACAACAATTTTGATGAAGCCATGACTAATACTTTTTACGTTGCAATTTAATAATATTTACATGATCGTAAAATATTTTTTACTTTGGTCGTCGATCGCGCACGCATTACAAGAAAGCATGGTAATTTTTCTGAAGTTTTATCTACAAAAATTATATGATCTTTCTCTCCGTGTAATAACTATATTATTTGTGCTCATTTCTGAAAGCACGAAAAATAGGAAATTCTTACATATAGTAATTTTCTACATCACTGTACCCAAAGAGAATATATTGTATTATTGTCTATTCAAAACATATACATACATATCCATACGTACATATCTTACAACAATATCTGCAGAGCCGAGGTCTGTGTGTATTTTGACTCGCCAACTAAACAAATATTGTCATCTTTGTATAGATGTCAGTAACGACATCATCACCAAACAACTAAAGACAACCCAATCTGTTACATTTGCTGACATTTGCAACGCTTGCAGTTTTCATATAATATTTGTTTGTTGCTATATTGTGCTGTGTTGTTGCTCTTACTCCTCTTTTTCGCCGTGCTGTTGTTTTTGTTTTTGTTATTTGCCAGCCGTTATTTGTCGTAGCGTTTGTTGTGTTACTCACTAGAGCTACCTACTATGCTCAATAACGCTCATCTTGCATTATACATACATACATAATATATCCGTACATGTACACACATATGTATAAGGGTATATGAGATGGGTTGTTTAGGGGACAAGTGTTAAAATTTCTTGTTTGAAACGAATTCAGATCGAGCTTCTCAGAACGAATAATGGAATAAGGTAACTACAATCTTTTAACTGATTAAACATAAATTTCCGGCCCTTTTTCCCGTAGGAGGGATTGTAAAGCATATGCTTAAGGTGACAATATAACCTGTTTCAGTATTTACTTACGCTACTACAGAATGTAGGTAAAATGTGTTCCCAATCCAACCCTGGTTTAACCTATACAGATGAATAGGTCTTTTAAAGAGGAACATTTTATTAGTTGGGAGTTTTCCTCTATCCCCTTATAATTTTCGAGATATTTTAATAAATACGATTTTGGGGCTAGTTTCACCCCATAAAAGTGGACAGCGGCTAACAAAAAAAATACGGGTTCCTTATTTTTGCCTATTCTACACACCAGCAAAGTTTCAAGAAGATTGGGGTTGGCAGTTGGTAGGTTATTTGTCAGTGATTTCCAGAGTGTATATTTTCTTACATCTATATCTATTGTAAGTCGTTTTAAAAAATTATAAAATTTTTCAGAGTGACTGATGAGGGAGAAGGTACACAGAAAAAGAAATTTGTGTACTACGAAAAAAAAAAACTAGTGGTTAAGATTTTTGTGTAAAATAAGTAACCTGCGTAAATGTAACATTAAATTTAGTGTTTGTGTTAAACGAAAATATTAACACAAATTTCGATTTAACAGAATAAAAATGTTAATCTGTTTTGAATAACAAAAAAGTAACACAATCTTTGTGTAAATCAAACAATGTTATAAGTACGCTTTTTCGTATATTTCAACACAAAAATTGTCACACGTAGATAAAACTAGTGTTCCTTATTTTGAATAACACTTTTAGCATGTAGAATTAAAAAATGATTTTACCATTGTGACGTATGTGTGGCCCTTTACTGGCCCTTGTGAGATTGTATATTATATAATACAATCGCAAGTAAACTTACATGATTTTTTGTAAATGAGCCTGTAACAAAATAACCTTAAAATGTAAGAAAATTGTTTCATTTTTAAACGTTTAATAAAACTATATTCATCAATAACTGAAAAAACTTATAAATTTTCGGTTCTGTTTAATAATAAGAACTACTCTCATCTTTTTTTATTAAGTATATATATATTTTGGTAGATATATATGGAAATAAGTAAGAATTTTTACAAAGGACTGATTTTGCGTGCTTTGAGTCTCACTTATACTAATATATTAACAAAATCGTTATAATTCTTGACGATTTTCAAATATCTTAAGTGGATGTAAAATATTGAATAAAAAAGTTTAATAACGAACTCTGATAAATCTGAAAAATTAACACAAAATGTATGTCCTCTTGTGTGTTAAATCATTGACTCAAATCTTGTGTAAAGATTTGACACATATGCTTTGTGTTAAAATAACACAAAAAATTGAGTGGACCGTTCTGGACATGTGAAATGTGTTACTTTTAACACAAATTTTTTGACTGTGTAGCTAACAGATCGTTTTGTTGGTAAATGGTACACTGAAAAATTAAACACAGTACAAGTACTCGGTAATGCCGCTCTCAGTTGCTGTTCCCTTACATATCAGTAGCATTCCTACTCCCTCGGCCACATAGTTTCAAACATACAAACATAAAAAAACATTAAACAATTCTTGTTGGCGAGCTTTTCTTTGCTCCATCTGTGTAATACCACGCTTAATAAAGCTGTTTGTAAAAAATAAAAATAAAACAACTACACGTACTAAACACCAAAAATTAAGGGAAGTAAAGCGAAATATGAAGATGAAGAAAGTAGAGCTTAAGTGGAAATATCGAATGTTAGTCCTCTATATTGGACAGATTTTGTATTACCGAGAACTTATACTGTAAACATTTTTGTTTTCGATAGTTTTTGTTTTAAAGTTTTCCTTTTCTTATTTATTTCCAACATTGTGATTTCCACATAAATCATCAGTATAAAATATACGACCTTTACATAACCAGTCACATTTAAAAACTGAAATTTACCCCTAAATACAAACTTATATTAACGCGATTGTACGTGCTACGATACTAATTTATGGTACGCACACGTCTGTCTCTGAACTTGGCTATTATTAAGATTTGTAGAATCATTATCACAAATTCCGACGCTAATAATTAAATTAAAATCCATTTAATTTCAACTACTGTTTATCTTTCCCGCCATAAACAACAACCATTTAGTCTAATCTCCCCTATAGAATACACGTACCTACAAAACATTGTCACTCTTGATATGTCGAGGCGGAGCCCTTTTGTTTGCGTTGTTACTCCCACATGGAAGTGTGTATCTCAACGGAGGAAGACAAAGTATGTGTTGTAAAACATGAAAACTTCTTCATCGACACAACTATCAAACCATTCCAATACTTATTTAACTATCTATTTTGTCTATGTGTCTGATGTTTTATTTGCCTGTTACAAAGGAATGATGAATTAAATTGAATCATACATTTCAATCACCCAAAAGTACAAGTTCACTGAGTTTGGTTCCCAACCAACAGCCGTGCTTCTTATGGTGCCATACTGTTTGTGTTCTGTCAAATAAAATTATCTTGACATTTGGCATCCTGAATTTCGTTCGGTAATGTTCCGCACTTCTATATAACGGCAAACAACGGCGAGAGTAATAAATAAATAGAAAAAGAAAAAAAATTTAAAAATCATATTTTTTTCCAATTTTCCAGATATTTTTGTAAGGATGCAGCAGTCAGGTCGTTTATCAATGTGCATGCAACGATGGCATTGTGTGTTGAGAAATTTAATCAAATGTTTTTTCGATAAGAAAACAGTGTTTATCAAATGGTGACATCAAGTTCTATTGTCAAGCGCTGAGATGTGAATTTGAAATTTTATGTATTTTTATTGATGTTTTCGTTGTCTTTGTTCTGTATGCAAAATGCAAAAATGTAAGATGGCATACTTTACAAAAGTACAAATGCAATACCAATTGAATATGTAAAGTAATACAGATTTTTAAGTGTTTTCGGTTCTTTTTACATACGTTTACTACAAAACTCCACACAATACATTCTGAAAAGTTATTTTTCATTCATCGCTTTTAACGATAGACATTAGAAATGAAAGGACCTGTAATTTATATTTTACAGAAACATATATTACTCACCCCATAAAAAAGGCAAACACTATAGATAACATATATACTGGTAATAAATATTTCTTTGTCTAAGATGCCTTAGGTTTTAAATAATAAAATTGAAGCTGAAAAACGCCATATTGGTAAGTGCAAGTAAAAAAATTGTCTTGTAAAAAGATAGCTATTTTTATTCTTTTAAATACATTTTTCCTTAAGTTTTTAAAATAAATTATTATGCCAACTTGTTCCGTTTACGGATGTAAAAATTCCGTCAGAAAGAAACTCGAAAGAATAACATTTCACCGTAAGTTCTTTTTTACATTTATTAATAGACATATAATTTTGTTTTTAATTTAATGTCAAAAATTTCCAATATTCCTCATCATAATAAATTTTTTAAACTCGCTTTTTAAAGAATTGAGTGTATTTTCATATGGTTTCAGTCATAATATTAAAAATATTTTGTAAAATATGTGTTAATCTGTCGATTTTGGTTATTATTTAAAGTCAATGGCGATTATTTAAAAAATTATTTGCACATGTACTAAATCCATACTTAATATGCGGATATACGTTAAGCAGTAACATTTTATGTAATTTTAGGTTCCTAAAGGATACCGTATTAAAAGAAAAATGCCCGAATTTTTTTTGTTTTACATTATGAGATTTAACCCTGAACTGACAGAATTTATTTTAAAATCCTAGAATCCAAAAATAACATTTTCTTATTTCACGGTATTCAATGCATACACAAAGGCTTGAAACTTGATTGGTATAGATAAATTACATTACATTTATATATATGTAAAATATGATATACGCCTGTAGATAAAAACATTTAATTTTGTTGCCGCCCCTGTCTAGTAATTGCATAACTTTTGCTTCAATAAAACAATGTTGTTATAGGTCATTTTATAATACATGATATATTATATTCTTTCGTCATTGCTTTTAACATAAAATTACAATCAGAGGAATTAAAAATATTTTTTATTACTCATGCAGGGAAAGTACTAACTTGGCGCACACATTTTAGTTCGGAAAATAGCTGTTTGCCCACTGCACTCTTCCCGCATGACTTAAGCGTGTTTTCATTGCTGTGATCCGTGCGGAAAGTTTACTTTCCACCCGCAAAATTGACAATAAAACACGCAAAATTTAATTAAAACACGCAAAGCCGCCTCTTGATTTTTAATTTAATAAATATTTTATAATTATTTCTATAGAAACCACCAATAAAATAATTTAAACAATATTCAATTCAAAAAAAAAAAAACCAACACTCAAAAATTTTATTTTAAAAAATAATAAAAAATAGTAATAATAATAGAAAATAATATGTGAAATTCGTAATAAAATTTGTTTGTGCAGCTCGTGCGGGATTGTCGATCGCCCACGAGAGCGAAGTTGAGCGGACGAACGTAGTGAGTGCACTCATTCGCTCATTTCACGCACTTATTGCACAATATACTATTTTATTACTCATGCGGGAAAATACTAACTTCGCGCACACATTTTTGTACACAAAATAGCTGTATGCCCACTTTACTATTCACACATGTTTATTTGCGTGCAGAAAGTAAACTTTCCGCACGCAAATTGACAATAAAACACGCAAAATTTAATAACAACATGCAAAGCCGTCTCTTGACTTTTCATTTAATAAATATTTCATAATTATTTCTATAGAAACCAGCAACAAAGTAATTTTTAAACAATATTTGATTCAAAAAGGAGACAAATACTTAAAGCTGTTACTTTAAAAAGTAATAAAAAGTAGTAATTTTATTATGAAAGAAGTATGTGAAACTCGCAATAAAAAATAGTATGTGCAACTTATGCGGGATTGCCGATTGCTCTCTCGAGTGAATGAGCGCACTCACTACGATCGTGCGTTCAACTTCGTTTTCGTGGGCAATCGACAATTTCCCTCCCTTATTGCACAATATATATATATATATATATATATATATATATATATATATATATATATATATATATATATATATATATATATATATACTGTTATTTCATTATGAATAAATTCCCAGTAAAAACTACACACAACAACTAGTAATGACTTATTCTTAGACTACTTTTTAGAGATTTTAACCAATTAATATTACCTGCAGAAATTTCACAGTTAAGGCTACAATATCCAAACGAAGCAATGTCTTATATCAAACCAACTGAAATAAAATGATTTTAGGCAATGAAATTAAATACAGATCTGGGGTCTCTAAGACTTACTTAAAAATCGCAAAAATTACATATAGATCGAATAAAGTACCTACTAATTGTATGAGATATAACATTATATTAATTTTTCAACTTGAGAGATTTCAAACTGTTTACGAACTTGGTCAGTCAAATTAGATATTTATTCGTTTCTGAATCCATTCGAACTTAATGAAAATCCAAGCATTAGTTGTAAGTTTCGAAACTCTAGCAGAATTAAGGTTTCGTACTCGCATTTTATTTTTTTTCTGCTTAAATATTTGAATTTTTGAAATAAACTTAGCACCCTCCACAGTGAGTGGTTTCGTTTATACAGAAATCAACACAAAGAAAGAAAATTCAAATTTACTCTACTTTTTTATTTTACCATTCATATTGGCGAAACCTCTTTAATATAATTTTTGTTTAATTTACATAAAATGTAAGTGACCATTTCGCTGTTCGAACTAAATTTCATTTCAAGATTCAGTTTTCGTATTTATAAGCAACTATCATTTAGTTACCTATATCGATGTTGAAAATTCAAACATGTTTAACGTTATCATTTTATACCAATTTGTATGAATTTCCTTCCGCCAACTTACCTATTTATTATTAATTCACTTTTTTGTATGGCAATAGCTTTCTTAAACCGACTTGACTGTTGTTCATGATATCACATAAATACATAGGGGAGATTGAGATTAGATGAATAGATCGTGTTTTAAAGTTAATAGTTATATTTCGCAGTAACCGAAGCATATTGAAGTGAATTATCGACTAAGAGATCGAGTTGTGTATCCATTTCTGATTGTACCTTTCCAAAAAAGATGGACATTTAGCCTTACAGTCTATAAATATCACTCTTTCAGTAAACATATTAAAATTTCTTCTATCAATTTATTAATTAAAGGTCAAAACTTTTAGATATTGTAACAATCATCCCTAGTATATGTATAACAAATTGTCCCTTGAACATTTTGCATCAATGTAAAAAGTCAGTACTTTTTTGTTACGATATCACAAGTAAAAAGCTAAAAGTTGAACATATTATAGAAATGAGACAGTAGTAAATTAGAGAATATTTTTTGATGTTTTCGATAAATTGGAGTCAGTAAAAAAATATTTAAATGTAGTTGTTTTAACAACTACCTCTGTCATCCCCTATATAAGCGTATATATTTAGAAAATGTATTTTGAAAAATACTTTTCACAATGTTTTTCTATAAGACAATTCTCTCATTTTATTCAAATGTATAATCGATATTGCGAATTTTTTCTTCATTCAGCACCAAATATCATTCCAAAATGGAAACGCAAATACGGTATCTTTCCGTTTTATATATTATTATTATTTGTTAAAGAGGATTGTCAAAATAGCTCATTAGAGTATTCTGTATTTGGTTATATATAGGAGTATTATCAAATATTGTATTTAAAAAATAATAAATCCTTTCCTTCTTTAATGATATTTGAAAGTCGAGCACTTCTTCTATATTTATAACCTCTATTACTTATATTTGAAATATTATACCTTATCTGATACAATTGGAAAAATTTTAAGCTGCATCTTAGCTTACAAAATTGTTTTGTTTGTTTAACTTTTTACTTTTTTGTAGCCGTTAGCTAGTCCTGTTTACAAATGTTGTATCAACTTCAACTGTTAAGACAAACACGCAAAGCAAACGGAGACGAGAATTTTTTTTAATGATTGATAAAAAAATTATTTATTTAGTTGGAGGAAAGCGTTTCTTATGCAATATTAAGCAAAGCGATTATAAAAATAACTGTTTACCGATGACTGAATGATTAGACGAACTGCCAAAATATGTGTTTGGGTTAAGGTAGTTGCTCTGAGATAGTCTGGAACAAAAATATACCCTAAAAAAAATTTATTTTTTTAAAAATTAAAAAATGTATTAGTATTCTTCAGTGATTATATTTGTATACCACTTGTTTTTTTTAATTTCCGCGCGCTTATGTTGTAACTACTATTACAAAAAAATTAAAAAAAAAATATAAATTTAATATAAGTAGGATACCAAAAAATTATTAAGTATTTGAATAAACATCTGAGATGGAGAAAAAAGTAAGTTAAGGTAAAAATAGAAATCTTTTGAGTTGTTTAAAGCATGAAAACTTATTCGACTGTTTGTATTCTCAGGGGGTTTTGGGTTCAAGAAAGATGAAGTTTGGACTTAACATGTTACATAGAAATTCATATATTTAACAATTAATCAGTCAGTTTAGCGGCCATAAAATAAAATTGTTTTGAACTTTTAAAACAGTTAACAATAATTCCAAAGTTACAATTTTATTGTTTGACTAGAGCAAAAAAAAAAAATTAAATATTTTTCAACCATGAAATTTACTATGTGACACAAAATTAGTTAAATCGCAGTATAAACGTAACGTAAAAAAATAAAAAAATAGAAAAGATAAGCACACGAAGGATTAACTAATTTTATGTAACGTACAAGATAAATCACTACAAAAAGAATTTAGAGAAAGTTACGTAAGTAGTTAATTTACTTTCATGACCGGCTATAACTTGAGAGACAGTTAGCACATAAGTAAATTTTATGAACAACCAATAAAAAGTAAAATGATAATTAATTAGGATTGTACAAACGTAACAAGATTAACCAAGGTTTAAAAAATACAGAAAATAGTAAATTTACAGAGAAAATATAGCAAGTATTATAGCAAATAATAGCCAATAAAAACATCCAATATAAAAAGCCAGTGTTACGTCAATTTACTAGTAATTTCTGGTTAGATTGTTATTTAGTACCTGAGTTACAAAAAAAAAAAACAAAAAAAAAAAAAACAAAACGATTCAAATAAGATTTCAAGACGATTAGAATTAGTTAGCACATGTTGACCAAGTTAGTCCAGTTATCACTTGTATGATGAAAGTTATCACAGACAAAAGAAATTGTCAAAATCAAATTTCACTTATTTGAGTTATTGTTGTGAAAAATTGATGTTTGATGATGTAATATCTGCATTAAGTCTTATGGAAGTGACAGTTGCACGGAGGAACGGTCGCCACTTTTAATCAAAGCTTGAGTTCCAATCCGACATACTAAATACCGTCATTGCATATTGAATCAGAAGTAATTTTCCAGAAACGTCCATTTACTCAAAACAATTCAACTTCTCAAGAAATATCAATCAACACAACAACAAAATGTAGCATGAAAATTTTCAAAAAGTTTCTTTAACAATTCAGTACAATAACATTAACCACAAATTAGTTTGCAAAGAAAATAAATTTAAATAAAAATTTACAAAAATGTTAATCATTAACAACAATTGAAAGTAGAGATATTAATTTTTAATTAATTTTTAAATTCCTCACTTGCCAATTTAAACCTGGGAGTTGCAAAGGTAAAAACTTGAAATAAAAAAAATTTATCAACTGACAGCTAAGACATTTATATACATTAATGCCCGCCAAAACATGTGAAACTACTACGCAGTCCGACATAAGGAATAGGTTCGAATATAAAAATAACCGATGTAATAGAGTGGACTTTTTATTTCTTATTAAATATGGTTTGTAACTTTGTATTTTATATATATATATATATATATATATATATATATATATATATATATATATATATATATATATATATATATATAACATATTAAATTTTTATCAAATTCCTTTGAGACATTTTCATTTTATTCAAAAAAAAAAAAAAATCCCATAAGAGCCCGTGTTAAAATTACAAAACTTTGAAATCGTTTTTCTTAAAATTAGGGTGGTCAATTTTTTTTTTTGGTAGGGGCTCATATTAAGTATTGAATTAAATAGAGAAGTTTCGTTAAAATCTTTTGAAAAAATCGTTTTATCGACCAGCTACCTTAAGACAACATACCAAAATTTCGAAGAAACTATAGCCTAGCTAAACAAGCAGAACAAGCAATGCAATTTTGTCAGCTAAGATGCACCTTAATGTTTTCGGAAAAGAACTCAAAACTATTTGAATATTCATTTTGGTAATTCTGGTAATTTTGGTCAAATGAAATGAATTATACTATTTTTATTTTTTATTTACGTTGGTACCTAAAAATGTTTTATCAACAAAGGAACAAACCACTTTGTCTTTTTTTTTTGGAGGAAAACTAAATCCTTAAAAATACACAAAATGCCTTATACCATTTAAGTGGCCATGTATGATGATACTTTTAAAGATATATCCTTTTTTATCATTTGAATAATTTACAGGATAAAATTTGTAGAAAAATAATGTTGACAATAATGTAAAAAAAAGAAGGAAAAATAATATTGCATGTATGCGTGTAACTGATACCAGCGCTGCTGATGTGTAGGTACGAAGTTCCCGGTTAAAGAAGGGAACAAGAATGAAGCCTTCTTAAGAAATGAAATGTCCTTTGCACTGAAAAACATTTTTATATTTTTATCTACATCTATATTTATGTTTCAATAAATTATAACAAAAACATACAAAAAATTTATCATGTAACGAAATGGAAACACAATTTTTTTTCAGATATACTCGGATACATATATTTCAGGAAGATGAGATGCTGAGAAAAAATATTTATAAAAATTATAAAATAAAACTTGAATATTCAGTTCGAAAAATTCTTATACTTAGAGAGGAAAAACTGCTCAGATAAAAATAAATATTGATGCTTGCAAATTCAAGATAATTATATGAACACCCGTTTTTCACAAACTGAAACAGTAAAAAGATTTCATTGAAAGTAGGGTTACTCAACCAGGTTATGAGAATATCGTCGTCGATTTCACAAAACGCTGCATCTCATTTTCACAAATTTTAAAGAACAATTTTTATTCTAGTAAACAGGTTTAAATAAATATGACTATTGTAAGATATACATATATGTCTTAACATTTAATTAAGTCAAAAATTCTTATAAAATTTTCTTTCGATGTTAAATATCTTACTGTAAAAGGGTTTCCACAATTAGGGTTCCGTACAGTGAGCACAGTGTTAAAAATTCTATGGTAATTTTACAAAAAATGCGTTGGAAGTAAATTGCCAATGCAGTTTTGTAATTTGGTAAACCAGGTGTTGTAATTTTACAAAATATTTTTTTCTAATTTTGTTTTGGAAAATTACAAAAGTACTAGTCTTACTAAATAGACAATAAAATTTTGTTTGTCAACTTCACATGACAAATGTTGTAATTTTACCAACAATTTTATTGAAAATTATTTGTAAAATCAAACTGTTAAAAAAATTATTTCTATGTAGAAGCATATATTTACTTAACTTTGTAATACGTAATACTTACTCCTTATGTTGTCAGCTTACAGGAGATCAATTCATATTAAATTAAAAACGTAGTGGAGAAAAATTGAAACGTGTAGGATTTGAACACGCAACCTTTTGTGTGCAGCTTTTATCACTATAATTATTTAGACACACTTACCGACTGGGCTATTGAATTATACAATGTCCTGTTCTTAATTCATAATATATACTTTTACATAATTAAAAAATAACAAATTGTGTATCAACTGGGAAGTGGTATAGGGCAATAATATTTATTACTTCATATTAACAACTATTTTCTTTTTAAATTCAAAATTAATTAAGATTTAATAATTTTAATTTATTTCCAGTAGCAAATTTAACTCGAAATGATCTGGTAGACAGTTTTATGAGGTTGACACTTCAAAAATTGGCAATTTAAAACATTAAAAAAGTTTCTAGTAAGCCAAATTAAAGGCAATATTTGTAATTTGAAAACATTGTCATTTGAATTTAATGTACAATTTCGTAAAATTAAAACGCGCGTTAGATAAATAGAAATTCTCGATGAAATTATGATACACAATGTGTACTTTTACAATCGACATTTTGAAAATACAAAAAAAGCTATTAAATTTTCTATATTTTTGTTGTAGTTTCCACTGCAAGTTTGTTTTGTAATTTTACCAAAAGTTCTAGAAAACCAAATTAAGACAATATTTGTAAATTTAAGAAGTTTCTTATGAAAATTCGATGAACAGTTCCGTACAATTACGATGCATATAGGATTTGTACATAAAGATAGTAAAATTACTATACGTTTTAGGAAAGCCTCTGACATGTGCTAGAAAATTACTAAATTTATGTAATGATTTTAAATTGGTAAACAATGATTTGTAATTTTACTCAAATTTTGTTTGATAAAGCAATTGTAATTTTACAAATTTTTTTGACAGTGCAGTCATAGACGGTAGTGTTGATTTTTTCATCAATTATAAAAATTTTTTTTTAAGCTGGAGCCATGTTTATATTTATGGGTACGTGAATATTTTTTAATAATCTTGTGTACCGCTTTAATAAAACTAAAGTATGTAAAATTGTTATGCTGCCTACGAAGAACCTCTTCGGAAAAAAACGTCTGCGTCTAAGTTCAAAAAAAATCTGTTTCTGTATTTCAGATCACGTAGAATATACTCGGAAAAGTTTTATATTGATTGCAATTCTCCGATAGAACCTTCTCTTGTGGCATCTCAAAGTGATGTAATGACTTAATCAACCGTATTTAAAATCAGTTTCAAAGTGTAAATAAAATAAATTCTTACAATAATATTGCAATATTCATTAATAACTCAATTAATGAAAATGAATTTGTACACTTTAATTTTCATCTAACGTAAAACAATCAATTATTTCCACCGTCGTTCCCTCTGCATTATTTAGTATCTTTATTATGTAACATATATGTACATTGTACATACATGCATACGTACTAAATGAAAGGGGTAATAAGTGAACGAAGTGATTTAATTTTCAAAATTAGAACGACCTTTTCGTTCAAACGAAAATCACTTGAAATACCTTTAAATATACATATTTTATTAACGTACCTACCTAGATGTGTACCTTTAATTTTGAAAATCAATATTTCAAACCAACCACCACCAACTTTCATTATTTAGAAATTCAATCACACGTTACTTTCACCCTCCATTCACTCCGTTCCTGACGCCTGTTGCCCCTCGCTAAAACTATGTATGTCAAATCAGTTGTAGCTTTACATCGTTCATAGATGGGATATATTAAGCCGAGTACACACGTGAGCACGAATGCACATGAGGCAAGCCGAGGACGTACACTTGCTCAAGTGTATACGTCTGTTCGGAGCGCGGCAATATGCCTTAGGTACATGCGGAGGCAAGGCAACGGCGAGCCATATCGAGTCGGTACATCAAAGGAATTCGTGCCTCGGTTCTATTCTGGTGTGTACGTGGTGTACGTTGTCCATTAATATTTAAATTTTTTAAACGTTTGTGTAATTGTTGTCAACGTGTTACGACTTGTATTATATAAATACGTATATTGATGTAAGGTATGTAAATAATAAAACCCATATTATATCGTAAAGTAACAGCTAAATACCGTAATGTAACAGCTAATCTTTGTTCTACAGAAATTGCTTTTCTCAAATCTGTATCTTTCTTTTTAACTTTTTCGTAAATACATTGCGTCAAGAAAACAAAATCTTCGGGAGATATTCGAACAAGATTTTTAAAACAGCCATTTTCTTCATCATAAATTAAGTTATTTAGGATATTTGTAGAGATAGGTCTATTTATATATAATTGAGTAGACCACCAACGCGTTTGTTTTTTTTTGTTTTTTTTTAATTAAATTAGACATTACCTACTATGAAAACAGCATTTGCCAAAACAATATACTCAATACTCATCTGCCATTTTTTAAAAGTGCTGAACAAATGAGCATTAATGGCTCGCTTATTTTATTCAGCCTCGTTCGTAGGAACTTTAAATAACGGAAATTGAATTCGAGGCATACTGTACGTCTTCGGCTTGCCTCATGTGCATTCGTGCTCACGTGTGTACGCGGCTTTATATAGACGTACGTAGACTTGTATAGTATATATTAAAATGTATATGTATATATATTCTACCAAATGTTTCCTTCTAGATTTATCTTTATGTCACGATACTAAGTGTCCTTTTGAATTCAATATTATTACAGGCTATAAATTTGTTGTTTTAAGATGGTAATTACAAAATTGAAGTTAATTGGAAATAGTTTTGAAATTGCTAACTGTGGGTTCTTTAGTTCTGGTTTGTTCCGATGAGAATAAGTTTTATATCGTAAATTAATACAGCCAGTTGGATATTTTGAGGTTTTCTTTACATATTGGCATAATTCAAGGTCTCGTTATACACTTGTAGGTCGAAAAAATCGAATTTTTAAAAAGTTCTGAAAATTTCCCTAAAAATCTTCAAATTTTTTAAAACAACACTTTTAGTCGGCGTGCACAGTAACTTAACCATTTAACCTATCGATCTAAAAATTTTAATGTTTTCTACATCACAGACACAACTATTTTATTTGAGTCTTAATGAACTCAAAAAATGCCTAGTTAAAAGTTAAGAAAAGAACTGTTTAGTCTTTTAGTTCTAATCTATTCCTTGGTATTGTGCAGAAGCAAGGCCAGATTAACAGTAAGTGCCGCCCCACCTTTTGCTCAAAAATAAGAAAATTGTAACTATTCCTACTTTTTTTTCGACCGCCCTTAGGCCATGGCCTAGGGGAAGGTCGCCCAAAGCGGGTACCCCTCTTAAAGCGGGTAAGCGCTTGTATATCGTTGTATCGAATATTTTTGTCAGGTCGTGTGTATACTGAGATTAACCGAATATCAACCAATGTCAATCAGTTGCACTTGAACGCTTGTGTCGTTTAGTGTCCTAGTTAAGCTTCATCAATTTTTTTTGTTGGTTTTGTTAAAAATTTCGACGATAAATATTCTGTGACTAGTCACAAACCTTTTTATTTGTAATCTTTTTGGTATTACCATATTATGTTATCATCATTTGACTTTTAATGTAGAAAAAGGTAGACATGTATCGGCTTTCATTTTGAAATTATTCTAAGTTAACAAAATTAAGTCTTTTTGGGCAAAGCGGGTATGGGCAAAGCGGGTAGACAAAATAGAAGCATCTTAATGGAAAAAACTGTTGGAAGGGGAAAAAAAATAAATAATCTTCTTTTTACGACGAAATGAGGGAAAAAGCTTAAAAAAAATATTTCTGCCTTGTTTGTGGTGATTTTGATATGGAATAACCTGAAGTAATATATTCCAATATGGAGGTTGTAAAGAAAGTTACAGTTAATTATTATAAATTTATTATTTTGGTCTTTTTTCAATTTTCTTTTTTTACTTAATTATTATTATTGTTAAGTTCTATATGATTAAGAAAGTTTATATTAAAAAATAATAACAGTATTTAAATACATAATGTACTTACCCGCTTTGCCCAAAGGGGGTTACCCGCTTTAGGATACCTATACGGGCAAAGCGGGTTTTTGCAGAGGTTTTGTATTTTCTTTATTAAAAATAAATATCATATAAACATTTCTTAAGCGAAGTTTCATTTTACAGTTCGATAACTATTCTATCTGATAATATAAAAAAGATCTGCTTATCGAGGTCAAAAGTCACTTTTTTGGGCGTTTAATCTTAGCTTACCCGCTTTGGGCGACCTTCCCCTACCTTGCCCTATTGGATAATCCGGCCCTATGCGGAAGCACATATTAAAATTTATGAGAGATCGATGAAAGGGTTTTTAAGTTTCGTAACCTGTACGCCAATTTTGTCTTGAGAAATTCACAATTAAAGTTTTAATAAAGAGTCTATAAATTCGAAAGTATTTGGAATTCTTCTTGGAAATATTTACAAAAAGTTTTAGGAAAATTTGGGACGGTCGAGTCATTCAGTAGCACTGACAATTTAAAACTGACTGGAATTGATAAATTTTAAAAATTAATTAAAATATTCAATTAAATATTTCGGGCAACACTCCATTTATGTTTTCATTTATATTATTTATTTCTCGCGTTACATTAATTTATAATTTACGTTATGGAAACCCCAAAAGCCACCGAAGTCCGTACCCTAAATACTCTAATATAAGAATACCTTTGATCTTTAAAGTATAGAGATGATCGATATATCGATAACTGTTATTTTGTAACTAGTATAGAAAGATAACAGTTATCGTCAATAACTGGAATACCCAGTAACTGGCTACTTAAATAACTCCTTTGGAAATATCGATAACATACGGCAATATTAACATATTCGAAAGCAAGGATCACAATAATTTATTTTAACCACTCTCGGAGAATTTCAAAATAATAACGCCCCAGGCAAGTTACACATTTTCTATTGTAGCACATTTAAAAAACCCTTAAAAATGAACTATTGTCTATTGTACGGTTATCTATTTGTATTTGTAATGTTGTATCCATAAAATTGTTAAAATTGTGTATATAAAGCCTAAATTCTTGTATAGACAAGTATTTGAACAGATATTGCAGATTATTTAATATCCGTCATTATTATAGATCTGTGCATATTTCACTAACAGAACCGTTTATACGCATATCGAATATCTTACAAAATATTAAAATATCCAAATACCATACCAGTAATTATAATAACTGTTATAAATAACAGTTATTTTTCAGTAACTGTTATTGCAATAACAGTTATTAGAAAATAACCGTTTAGCTCATCTCTACTTTAAAGGGATTGGGAGCATCTTGAAATAACATTTACAGAGTGTTTTTCAAAAATTCTCTGAATTACCAGGAGAAAAAACTGATTTATGTAATTCAAAATTACTTAAAAATTGCAACCATGTAGTATCTCGAATTATCTCAAATTTTTTATGTTGCATCAACACCACATTACATGTATGTCAACTATATCATCCACAATATTCAGCAACAAATAGTAACCGGTATTCATAATAATTACATAATTATTATATTTAGAAACTTGAATTTTTTCGTTTTTGCATGAAAATATGGGTACGTTGAAACAGTAGTACCTATGTTACTGTGATATTTGTTTAATTATATAGTATCTATTGTACGTTCGCCTATATCCGAGACAAACTGACTATATAGAGTTGTTTAACATCATTAATAAATTTTCACCGCTTGAATAAATTAAATTAATAATAATAATAATTTGACTGAAATCTAGTAATGGAACAATTTATCAGTGATTTGTATTTGCTCCTCTAATTAATTATATTAATTAAGTGTCTAACAAACACGCATACCTATACATGTTAGTTAATGAATATAAATTTAAGAAAATTGAAATTTATTAACCTATTTTACCCGTAGAGCAGGGGTTTTCAAACTTTTTAGACTTGTGACGACCTTAAGGACAAATTATTTCCGGCAGCGTCCGGATTTTTCAAAAATTTCTCCTCAAAATGTAAGTGATGAGCCAAAAAAAAAAAATTCTGGCCGGATTTTTCCCTTTTTAACGAGGTAGTTGTAGCACTCTTTGTTATGCTTGGCGATGTTCTAGGACGCCGCGGTGGACAGTTTGGAAACCCCTCCCGTTAGAGATTATCCAAAGATAAAAAAACTTATACTTTTACTTCTATATATGTTATACAAAACTCTCAACCGGTCATAACTACTACTACTACTATTAAAATTATCGAGAATGGTAAAGTGGTTCACATTTTTAGGGTTCGCGGGTTGTAGTTTAGGAATTCCTGATTTATATATCATTGTGTGATCTCTCAAATTTTCAAGTGGAATTCGCTGAATGCAAAAAAGTAAAATTGTAATTTGTTTATAAAACTCGCAAGATAAATCTTAATGTACCATCACCGTGTGATCGGCCGAAAAATAGTCAGTTTTCAGGATTAATTCTACTATTTAACAATACAAAAATTCTTTTTTATATATATTTAATTATTTCTTATAATTATTACAATTTTTTGAAAAAAAAGTGTCTTTAAAAAGGGGTGGATATTGGTGCCCATGATTGCGGCCGCAGTTTTTATTTAAAAAAAAAAAAAATCAAATAGATTATTAATCTGTAGGTAAGCCGCTATGTACCTATGGGTGTTTTTCTTTTTTTTTTTAATTTGAAAAAATGGCGACGGTTTGAATAAAAAGTACAGAATTCTTTATAGTTTTCCGAATGGAAAAATAGAAAGATTTCAAAAAAATGCTCCCATAGGTACATAGCGGCTTGCCTACAAATTGATAATCTATTTGATTTTTTTTCCAAATGAAAACTGCGGCCGCATCAATATTCGCCCTGGGCATCAATATTCGCCCTTTTTTAAAGCCACTTTGTTCAAAAAATTATAATAATTATAAAAAATAAATAAAAATGAATAAAAAAAAATTTTGTGTTGTTAAACAGTGGTATTAATCGTAAAAAAATCATTCCGATTCCCGCATCCTATCCATCCGAAAAAAATCGCGAAAATTAACTATTCTTCGGCCGATCACACTGAGATGGTACCTACTTTAATGTCAAAATTCTTTAACTCGCTTACAACTATTCTATTTAAAATTTGATAATAGTTCTCTTTCTCTAGTTTTTTAATTAAAAAAATATTCTGTTTTGTTTCAGGTAAGTAGCTGAAAAAATTTTCTATCGTGCTGAAATTACTGTAAGTATAAGATATTTCATATTTTATCTATTTGATATTTACAACTTTTTTTCACTGGTAATACATTCTGTGCTGGTTGCTGAATTGTGGTAAAACATCAATGACACATTTTGAGTATGATCGTATTACCAATTATAAAGGTTCGTTCCAATGTCTATAGATACTTGGAGCATTAATGTAATGCGGCCCATACACGGTTCAACTTGTTGTACAACTTGGATGAGTTGTACAACATGTTGAATCGTGTGTGGGGCAGTTGGTAAACTATTTTGATGGTTGCATAAACGGTTGAAGTAAAATCAAAATATTTTGATTTTACGTGGGCGGAGCAAATGGTCTATGAACATATTGTACTGTGTGTGGGGTAGTTGAACAACAAAACCAGTACATATATGGTGTAAAGAGTGTAATCAACAAAATATTTACAGCGGTAACAATTGGAAAGTTTAAATATTTGATTTTATTTGTTATTTCCAATAGCTTGCAGTGATACCGCACTTGAAAATTTTAAATTTTCAAAAGAATTTCCCGTTGCAAAAAACCTTAATGTAATTTCCAAGCGTGTTTTATTAAAGGTGTTATTTTTACTAAAATATCATTAAAAATTTCTTCGTTCATTCGCATATAATTTTTATAATCGTCTGGTTCACATTCGCTAATTTTTTTAAATAGTTTTTCATTAGAAAACTTTATTCCCAACCACTCTTTGCTCCATTTTCTTTTTTTTCGTTTACTCAAGCTTTCTTTACTAATTTCTTCAATTACTGCTAAGGCAAGAATTTTATCCATAATTTTAACGGAGTTCTCTTTTTCAAAAATTGTGAATAACTGAAGTTGGACAACAAGTTGAATGAATAGTTTAATAGTGTATGGCAAACAGTTCAACTTGTAGTACAACTAGCTAGTACAACAAGTTGAACCGTGTATGGGCCGCATAATGTTCATGTGACTGGCATGCGATGCGTGTAAGGTTTTTCTACACCAACCGACTCAAGATATGTTACAATATACAAAACGTAAGCATCGTTGCTTGGACATACATTCAATCTAATATTTTTTCGCTGTAAAAATCTGTCCTAACTTTTTTCTGATAGAAGTGAAAAAACAATATGCTTATGGAACTAAAGACACTTAAATTGTTTATTTAAAATGCTCTACATTTTTAGAGAAATTACCAAAAACAATAGGAAATTTTACATGTAAAATAATAAAGAGTCAGTTTACGAAAAAACCAGTTTTGTCCACGGCCTACGCATAATATAATTTACAAGGACAAACGCGTGGGAGGTTTATTACTCCTTTCTTTACATCAATCAAACACCGTACAACTGAATTTGACAAGAGTACCCGTGAAAAAAAAAGGAAAAATAAGATTAAAATTTCCGAAAAGACTTTATATAGGTACGCATATATTTCCATACCTAGAGCTACGCATTGTATAGCTCTATATACATACTCCTATGAATTTATATCTCTGTTAACAATTAATCAATCATATAGCACTTTCTTTCTTTCAAGTGACACTTGAATCGGGTGATGGATAATGCTCCACTAACATTGTCAATCATTCTTATCGACAGACACATGACGACAAAGAAATATGAAAATATTTCCGAAAACTTTATGATCTCAATAGAGAATGTATTTTTTTTCTCTCTATTTTTTCTTTCCCGCTTGTCTTCGTTTGTCTGGATTAACGAAAAAGTAGCAAAATCAACTTGTCTTTTATTAAATGTTTTCGTATGTTGAATGAAGAAAGGTAAATGAGAATTAATTTCGAAAAGAAGACGTTTGGATTATGAATGGTAAATGATATGGTCAGTTTTTTTTTCTTTTCAATTATTTTATTGGAATTTTTTTATTATTATGTCAATAGTCATGGCAAAATTTTGATTTGACACTATTTATTTTTTTTATTTCAATATGCAGGCTAATTTAGTTTTAACTGTTTTATTAAGGATGGAAATTAAAGGGGGTACCTATAACCTTCTGTTAGAATTGCAGTGAACACTATCACCTTCTTGCACTCAACCATTAACAATAAGTGGTTCATTTATAGGGTTTAATTGGTTTAAAAAGTAATATATATATTAAGTTTAGAAGTTTTAAAATAAATGTAAATATTTTCGTTCCTATTTATACATACGTTAATCCTCATATGCCCACTTTTAATGTTCAGCTAAACCAAATTTCAACACACGATTTACTTTAGTAGGTATATATGGCCAAATCATTAAAAAATCACACAATGATCAAAAAATTATCAAACTGGATCGACTAGGACTCGATCTAGCATTCTTGACAGACAGTCAAGTGCGATACCACTAGGCCGCTTGTTCTAAAGTTAATTCATTTCGATAACGTATCAGTCACTTAAAAATCAGTCAATCAAAGAAATTATTTAGCAGATCCTATTTGATAATTTTTGATAACATTGAAGTTATAAAGTACCTAACTGCTTCTCGCAATTAAAAGCGATTGTAGTATTGTGATTGATACGTAATCAAAATGGATTGATTTTCGAACAGGGAACGGTGTGGACTTCTGATCAGATGTTTGAGCGCTGAGGTCAAAGAATCCTGGGTTCGAACTCCAGCCGATCCAGTTTGATAATTTTTCAGTCACTCTGTGACTTCTGATTATACTGTCTTGGCTATTATCAACTAATAACATCCTAGCACATAATAAAAATGATATTTTTAGAATGATTTTAATGACGATATGGTCAGAGAGATTAAAATTCTGATTTCTACTGACCAGTGGCGTCGCAAGACGAAAATGGGAAGTGGGCAAGATAATTTTTGCGAGACTCCCTTTAATTTGCTTTTTGAAATTTCTGTCTTGAAAATTAGGCAACGAGCAAAAAAAAAAAAAGACGAAAAACAGTCACTCGTGGGCCCATGCCGCCCACGCCTAGTTACACCACTGCTAGTGACCAAGAAAGATGTATGCCACTGTCGACACAAATTTTGAGTCAATGTCCTGCACATTTTGTTTCTTAAGTAGGAAAAAAAGAGTCTGCTTCTGGGTAATTCCATTTTATAGTTTTCAGCGCCTTATACTGGGTTGATGTTTGGTTTTTTTTTCTTTTTAAATTTATTATATATTATGTAGTAAACAAATATTTTTATTACGTAACTTTTAAACTGCGTTAAAATGACAAAACTAACAACTAAAAATAGTTAAGTATTTTGTTAATATTTTACTTTGATCGGATGAAATTTTAAAGAGAAAGGATGGTGCTTTTCACCAAGTTTCGACATTAAAAATCAGATGAAAAGTTTTTTGTCTGTTAATGTTATGCGCAGATGTGAATTAACTCTTGGCAATGTAATAATTTGATCGAAATTTGATAATATACCTCTTTTCAGATAAAATTGATCATGAGTTTTCGTTAAAAAATTAAATAATTCTTATATTCGAAACAAATCAAACTTCTATTCTTTTCTAAAAATAAACTGGGAATTTAAAATTTACACAAATGCAATAATAAAAGAGATAAAGCCAAGAAAACGAAAATTATTTAAATTCAAAGTTACGAAGCATGGTTAAATTTAACTGAAGTAGACCATAATTGAATTTAAAAACTGATAAAATTTAAAATTTAATAAATCAGTGATATGTAGGGATAGGGACACAACTCTTTCAGCTTTTTAGTACTTACAGCCATTTAAAAGTTTCTTGTATTCTGCAAGACTTGTCATTTTATCATCATATTGTATTTTTTAAATTTTTAAAACTTTTAAGAGAAAAAGCCATCGTTATTCTCTTTGTATGCTATCAATGACAAGTTAGTTTAGACAACATTAAAGATTTTAAAGTACGGGAAAAATTAACAAACCACTTCCCAGCGGTCATTTTTGGAAGTAATAATATAGCGTTCTAATGAGACTTAAAATTTTTCTATAAATTCTGACAATAAACACGAAAATTTAAATTTTTAAGTTATATCTTTGTGTGTCTTGTGCACCAGCGAAATGTTTAATAAATTAAATTCTCAGGGCTATTGTCTTTCACCACTGCTATTAAGACTGGGGAACATAAAAACTGGGCCATAAAGGTTTATTGGCTTCAAGCTGAACTACAAAGTATTCTAATAACACTACCAACATCCCTTCTATATCAACGCATATATATTTGTGAATAATATTCACTGTATTTGTTTAAAATTTTCTAGTTCATCTATGCGTTAAAACTATCAAGAAACTTAATCTATCGTAATTACGTATTCAAAATTGCTAACAGCTGTTTTGGCGGTTATGTGGTGGGAGCGAGAAATTTTAATAAACTCAAATTATTGTTAGGAAGTTTTATTGTGCTACTGTATACTACCTATTCATAACCTACACACAATATTGAAATGCATGTATGTATAAACATAAAAGTTACCAACTTTCTGAAATACTTACATATTTGATACTAGATTTAATTAATTTAAACAAAATCAGATAAGCTTAGCGTGCGTCGTATAGATATATGTGTATAAACTTCATAAAATAGTTAAAGATTTACCTCAACTATCAAAATTTAATTGTTAATTTATAGTCTTTACTAACAAAAACCTTGTGATAACTGTGTTCATAATAATATCTTTCTATTCCATTAAAATTTAGTCTTGGTTAGTTTGGTATGTTTTTCAGTTAAGCCGGGTCTACATATAACGAACGAACGTGAACGAATACGAACAAACGTGAACGAACGTAAACCAACATGAACGAACATGAACAAACAAAAACAAATACAAACGAACGCGAATGAACAATTAACGTCAATTCGTTAATGTTCGTTTATGTTCCGGCTACACAATAATTTTTTAAATAAGTTTAATAAATTTTGAAATGAAGTTATTGTAGTAAGAGGTTTACGGTCTACTAATATCGCCCACATTATGACCCCAATTTTGTCATGCGATCTTTAAAAACCAACAAATCAAATACATGTTGGCAGATGGTTTTGTTTCATAAAAGTATAAAACTCGTTATAATGCCTCTAATTTACTAACTGATTTAATTTGTGAAAATTCCTAATTTTTTGGAAATTTCACAAGATTATCACTATCAGATTTCGAAAAGTTAACTGAAATAGTTGGACGAGAAATATCTAAACAAAATATACACTTATTATCGAAAAGCAATTACTGTTAAAGAAAGACTTCAGTGTTTTTACACATTGCGACTTCTGTTAATCAAATTTTCCCTCCAGATTCCCACACGTCATTTATTTTTCTGCTAATTTTGTAAAAATTATCTAAAACATCCCAAAACATCGAAATAAAATTTCAAATCTTGTCAATTTTAAATTGTTAACTGAATTTATTTTAAACTGTCTATTTTAATTTATTGTTAGAATAATTTTTAATCGTCCACATCTGACAGATACAAACAAACACGAACGAATCTTTTTCTTTGATGTACCGACAACAAATAGAAAACATTCGTGAGTATTCGAAACTGTTCGTTCGAGTTTGTTCGCTTTCGTGACTACGTCCACATTTGTTCGTTTATGTTTGTTCGCTACCATTCTTTTACGTTTGTTCGCATTCGTTCGCGTTCGTTCGTTATATGTAGACCCGGCTTTATACGTAATGTATTTTAAGTCAATGCGGAGCACACTAGTTCACTCCCGCGGTCAGATAACCCTAAAGGGCAGAGATGGAAAAAAAACAGTTTTTTTTTTTTTAAATTTATAAAACAAACAGTTAAAAATGTTTTAAACAAGTGTTCCTATGTTTAAAATCGTGTTTTTATTAGTTTAATTTAAACATATGTTTTAAACATTTTAAACTTGTTTTAAACTGGGTTAATTCCTTTAATTGAACCATATGCAGAAAACTTTTTGTCTCGAAATATCTGAATTTTTGCTGTCAGACACTGGCATAAAATAATGTACTATTAATTTATAATAGCTGGCATTAAATGTAAACATTTAAATATTTTGTTTGTTGTAAAATTTATAAAATCGTTTGTTGTTTATGCCTGCTGAATACTGTCTACAATGAAAGATGTTGCTGAGAAATTTTATAAAATTTGATCAGTGTTTCCAGATCGGGGGGTTTTTCCTCCAAAATTTAAGAGAGAATTTTTAAATTGCTGGAGGGAATTTTGGAGGATAATTTCTTTGGAGGAATTTTTAGCTGCAAATTTTCAAACTAGGGAGAATTTGAAGGTTTAATTAAATTTAAAATATATATTTGCCATCTTGCTTAAAAATACTCAAATTCAAAAACCAGTTTCAAATCAACTACTAAAATTTAAATGTGTGGTATGGTATTTTAAGACAACGTCAAAAGTCAACAATCAATTTTGCTTAATTTTATTGTTTAAAAAAATGTAGTAAACAATTTCTTGAAAATAATATTAGAATTATATTTTGCTATAAATTATTTTATTTTATTTATTTATTTTTTTTTTCTTTTTGATCGTCAACTGTATTATTTTTGAAGAAACATATTTTTCAAAAAGTTGACCACTTTAAATTTTGGTTATTTTTGGGCTACTCAGACGTTGCTTACGTATTTCATGTGCGTTAAATAATTTTTCCTTTTTTGAGAGGTTTTCTTCCCTTTTGGAGGGGTTTTTGGCTAACGATGATTCAATCTGGCAGCACTGAATTTGATACATATTAAAATAAAACAGTTTATATTACGGTACAAAGAAGTTAAAAATCTTATTGTTAGCTGAACAAGTCAGTGCTTTAAAAGGGCGGCTATCACTAAAGTCACAAAACATTTAATTTGGTAACACAGTTGCATTCAACTGTAGCCTTGGCCCTTATAGTAGAAAGAGCTGCAACGCTAGTCGCTGTTTTTCAGGATTTAAATGGAAATACTTAACATAAATTAGTATTTAACATAAATAAAAAAAAAAAAAAAAAAAACAATATAAATATAAATACATAGGTACGCAAATAAATTTAGTTTAACCTAATTAAAAATTTAATTTTTTTTATTATTTTATTACTGATGCATATTGGAATAGAACTGCCTAATTTTTAATTACTAAAGATATAATCAAGCTATTTTTTTTTATTTCAATAGATTTTATTTACGACTTAACCGAAAGAATTTAATTAAGATTGTTCAGAACACAGTTTAATATGTAATGTATTTTATTTGTTTTAAACAGTTTAAAACATCGTTTAAAACACTTTAATTTCAAACATGTTTTATTTAGATTGTGTTTTAAACAGTGTTTAAAACATGTGATTTAAAACACTTTGTTTTAAACATGCCAACCCTGCTGAAGGGTAGAATACTAGTTCGCTCCAGTGACAGTATACTAGTTCGCTCCCGTAACTATATGCTAATGCAATTAAGGTTCATTCTAAGAACCCAAAGAAAGAGGAATTACACAAATTGAACAGCAAAATAAGAATGTTTTTAGGCTCCATGTTGCTCGCACATCATTTAAAAAATTGAACATTGAAAAAAATTTGTCTAATAGGTCACAAATTGGTCATAATTGGTCACTTAGTCCCACTAATAAGTCAGCAATAGAAAATTTTTAAATAAATTTTAAAAATTTTGTAAAAATTTCAAGGTTACTCAAAAATTTTGGCACACCATCTAAAGAAAAAACAAAAATAATAAGAGCAATCGATAAGATTTTAAGCCTTGAGAATTGGTCAGTTAAAATAAAAAATTGTTCAAATCCCCAGAATTTAAAAAAAAAATAAAAAACGCTTTTTCATTCTGTGGCGCATACGCAAAATCTCGACTGGTAAATCTAGCTGTCAGTAAATCTAGTCGATACGTTGAATTTTTCTTGGCACTTGGCTAGTAACCAAGAGTTTCGGGTTCGAGTCCCAGCCGATACAGTTTGAACAATTTTTCAATCACTTTGTGAATTTTAATTAATCTAAAATATGCTGTTTAAAAAAATGTTTAAAAGCAACGAATAAATGATTTTATTCCAGTAAATTACTATAATTTATGTTTAAGTTTCTTACTTTCTCTTGCTTTCTAATCACATTATGCACTTTAATTCTTTTTAAAACCGTATAAAAGAAGTCGTACAAAAAAAAGACCGCATAAAGAAAGTTCAACTGTATTAAATAATAAAAGCAAGAAACATTTTCTTCTGAGAATTATTAACAAAAAAAAACTCTAGCTATTAACAACGAAATTCTGACTTAATAGGTACCTAACATGCACTTGGCAAATTTTTACTTGAAGCTCGTTTCTTTGATATAGATACCTTACGTAGTTTTTTTCTATCATCTTTCAAACAGTAGGCTATACTATATGGATTCAAATTTTAATTTAGTTATTCTTACTAGCTTATAACAAAATTTAAGGTAGATTATGTTTCAAAGTCATTAAATTGGATACTTTCATTAAATTAAAGCAAAAAAAGTTAGGTATATTAAAATGAATTTTTTATTTGTAAAATCAAAATTTGTTAATTGTCGATGAAAATCTGACAACAAAAGCTTTTAAACAATATGTATATCTACTCAGATTGTACACAGAATTTATTTATATTATTTCAACTACCACCAAAAAAATTTTAAACCAGTACATTCATATCCAATTATAGGAGGTTTACATTTACAATGATTTGTTGGCGCCAACGCAAAGTGGCGCGCCAGTAAAAGTAAAATGAACATGTAAACATCTACTGGCGTGCAAGGTAGATCAGTGCATGGACGGATGAAAAAAGTTAGCAACCTTCTAACTTTTCTGGCGCCAGTAAAATTAAAACATACAAATGTAAACTTGTATTGGCACCAGTATTATTTTAAAAATAATAATTAAATGTCATTTTTACGCATTTAGAAGGTTTGAATATCATTTTTAGGTACCTATTATGTTTTCTTCTAATTCATTGTTTGCTTTACATTTAGATACGAGTGAAAGCTACATATGATAGTTATTTATTCAGTTCAGCGATTTGTGACCTATATAGTATTTACCAAATTATATACCATGCAAATCATGTGTAAACGGACGTGCAAGTAGTGTAAACTTTACAGACATGCAAACTTAAAAATGGCGCCAGCAAATCATTACAAATGTAAACCAGCTATTTATCAAAATTTATTTACACAAAATACGACAATGTAGGCAACAATTTTTTTTTTAATTACGAAAATGAAAATAGAATGTGAGATGTATGTAGGGGAGACTGGGGTAAAATGGCCACTCTAAGACAAAATGTTTATAATTTATTTATTTGAAAAGAAATACAGATTAGTAAGTATTTAGCATATAGTTACTTTAGTGCAGAACCAATAACCATCAGTATATCAAAAATACGTTGAAAGGTATTTTTGCAATTTTTGTTGTTCGCAACATGTGCAAAGTGACCACTTTACCCCACTATGTTAGGTAAAGTGGCCAGGGGTACCCATTTTAACCCAAAAAGAAATCTTTAAATATTAAACGGGTTTATATACCAAATCAAACTATGTTTGCATCATTAATTATTATATATCGACGGATGGACATTGAAATCTCATCATTAGTGTTTCTTTTTCACATTGTTTCTCGGAACCTTAAAAACTGATTTCAGGCAATTATTTTGTTTATAAAATATAAAGAACTAAATAAAATTTATAAATTTAATATAATATGTTAAAATATTTTAAGAATTCAATTTGAGCAGCGATCGGAGACACTGGCCACTTTGCCCCATTATAAGCCTGGCCACTTGACCCCGTTAGACACCATTTTGGCAAACTAAAACTAATTTCAAGAAAGAATTTCCTGATTCATCGATAACTATATTACTTTAAAGGTAATTAGACAGGGCTTTTAGCTATCCCAATTAAAAAATTGTATTCGTAATTAATGAAAAAAATAATGAGAATACAACTTAAAACTTACTTTACATCAACACCCGAAAATTCAGAAAATTCGTTATAATTGATACATTCTAGGAAACTGATCACTGACGTTTTAATAGAATACTAATGGTTTGTCTACAAGCTGGTATTCAACTTCGCCACAAGATTGGAGTGGTTTCCGATGAGTAAAGGCCAATCGCCACTTTATCTCGACTGGCCTCTTTACCCCAGTCTCCCCTACTTTAATATTTGATGCCTAGAGTAAAAAAAAAAAGAAAAACAAAATATGAAAATGTTGACTGAAAACTTTTTTTAAAAATTTTTTTGGTGTTGCATATATACCCCTGACATGTAGGTATAGTACAAATATATGGCAGTTTTGTTAAAATGTCGATAATAAAATGATTCACATACCTGTTACTGAAATAGCATTATTAATTAACTTGTTACGGATCTACAAAATGTGTAAACTGTAACTTGTGTTGTTATAAATGTTATGTACATTTTATGTTACAAACTATTGTAACTAGTTACTATGAAAACTACTCATTTGAATGGAGTATATTTTTGAGGAAATGCTACTAGCGAGAAACTAGAATTATATTTAAAACTAGTATTAAAATACATTTTTATGGAGTTATTTCATATAATACCCATCTATTATGTGTTAATAGTACCTACCGTAAAACCGTCTAGACCCGGACACTTTTTTACATTTTTTGGTATAGTTTTATGTTTATACATGTTTCCTTCATAGATATCACCAATAAAATTATTACCATTAGAAAGAGCGTATATTATTTGTCATATCCCTGACCCATTTGTTTCATTATAAGTAAAAATAAAAAAAATAAAAAATAATTAGTAAGTGTCCGGGTCTACACCCCAAATCCGTCTTGACCCGGACACATACTTAAATAATGTAATAACATGCAAACTAACCTCTTCCGTCGGGTTTAGGACAGTGTTTTATATAGTCTGATGTCTTTGAACCTGTCAAAGACTTCAAAACGTTTTGTAGGAAAGGAGAGGGGGCAATGCATAGTATGCCTCTCTATAAAGTAAACATACGATATGACACCAGAAGGAGGAATAAACCGCGTAATTCTGGGGGGAATAGTAAGGTATGGACAGTGGGAGTTACAACTGGTGCGAATCGCGGCCATAGTGTAATAAACTGATGTGTCCAGGTCTAAACGGATGTACATATAGAGCATGTATTTTTTTTATATATACATCGAATATAACTTCAAACATCATTAAATGATGCGCGATAAAATTCTGAACACGTACAAGTCAAAACTAAAACAATATAAAAATTATGACGAAAATTACATGTCTAAGTTAGACACACATTTTATTTCTTTGAAAAACTGTAGGATAGTAATCCTGTAAATTGAGATAGTAAATGTTGAAAGCCGTAGTTTTTATTGATACAGCTGTTTAGAGGATGTTTTTCTCTCTCTAATGACGTCAAGAACAAATGTTTATTGTTGCAGGTTAGTGTAGAAATTATTTAATTTGAAGATTGGTGCAAAGTGTCCGGGTTTGGACCTCCTGTCTGGGTCTAGACGGTTTTACGGTATATAGTGAGTGTAGTAATTTACCCAGTGAGTGTAGTTACCGTAATTTACCCAGTCAGAATTACAATTGAATGCTCGTTACAAGACGAGTCTAGGGGACGTAGGGGAAATTTTTCTCGGAATTTTTTGTGTCCCCACTACCGCGCACCTAATTTTGTCGCTCGACTACTCCTTATAAGACTATTTCATCTCAGTGTTGCATTCCTATACTTACAGTTAGTTTATAATTTTGACAGTTCTAACATAGTCTTATAAGAAGTGGTCTGGCACAAAACTCGAAAAAGTGATCAAGTGGGGGAAGTTGCAACTGCTGATTGAGGAGAATAGTCTTATTCGACTGTACTTGTAGTATTATTTTTATCCTATGACGTCACGATAGAGTTGACATAATTATATAGGATCATTTTTTCCAAACATTTATCTCGAATACAAAAATCTTTTAGTTTTCTGAAGATTAATTTAGCGTATTTCGGTCATCAACCAAATGAATATTGGTCGCCTGCATCCTGCATACTAATTAAAATACAGTATCAAAAGTACTAAGTAGAGACAGTATCAAAATGGCTTAATTTTTCACACATAATAATGTACATACATTCTACATTTTGTGTATTTTACAGTTGTAAGTAAATAAATAGCTGTACACCCAAAAACTATAGTGTGACTTTTAATCCCGAGTGTAAAGTTTCTTGCCAGAAGGAAACAATTCGTAAAAGAAACACTTTCTCACTTTTAGTTGCGTATATATTATTTTTTGAAATTCCCCATAGTTAATAATTATAATAATTAAGAAGAAAGTTTTTTTAAATTTCATCTAATTTGTGTGGAACAATATTACATCAAATATATAATGAATAAGGTCCGATTTAGATTAACGCTCTGTTCTCACTCCGATATCACTCCGCTCCAGGTTCGATAAAATATTCTTACACAATAAACAATGAGTGTATTCACATCATCGCTCTGATATCGGTCCGATATCAGTCGCGGTTCGCTCCCGTTTCAATGCCACTCCAATATCAATACCACTCGGGTAATATTTTATTGGAGCGATATCAGTATAATAAATAAATACAATCATTTTTGAGCTAATTTAACTTACCACACTCCTATTTACTTACCACGCATCTATTTCACTTACCGCACTGTTATTTTTTGGTTTCCATGGATATAAACAAACGTTCGGGAAATGTAACTTACCAGCATTGTCAACAGCCTCGGTAAATGCATGAAAATACACGATCGTACAAAAACACTTTTTGCACGATCGTGTAGTTTCATGCATTTACCGAGGCTGTTGACAATGCTGGTAAGTTACATTTCCCGAAGGTTCGTATAGTTGCTAATATAAAAATTTATAATATTTATTCATGGCATTCTATATCATAACATAGAAATATAAATTTCACCTACAGTCAGCCACACTCGTATTCGTACAGCAGTATATTTTCTCATATGATAAAATTTAAACCAAGTGGATTCCCATAATTTCCCATAAATTTGAAATTTTTTGTTTATAATATTAATATTTGGATCTCCTACTTCCTATATAAGCTAAAAAAATTTCATTAATAGTTTTTAAAAAAAAATTCTCTAAGAAAAATGTTATGCATGCAAATTGTATCAACATGTCCAACATCACTTTCGTATTCGTACACCATAAAATTTGATAAATATTTTTATATGTTCCAAAAATGAATTCTTTATTTTCAAATGTAGAAGTATATTTACGTAGGTATGACCTTTATTTTAAATAAACATAAAATTTAATAATCCTTAAGGTCAAATTTTTGATTAATTTGCCGAAAAAAATAAAAAAATTTTAATGGAGTTCAAGAAAATATTATTGATATATGCTAATAAAATAAATTCCTACAGAAAGTCCTTAAACCTCTTAAATGATAAGTGAACAACTATTTCACATTCAGTTTGTCATAAAGGATAACCAACAGGATAATAAATTAGAAAATAAATCTTGAAATATGGATAAAAAATATTACGTCTTACTCTAAATTGTCATTTTTTAATGAAAAAATTAACAAAAATCCATAAAAAAGTGACCTGGGAGGTGACCTGGTTCCCTTGTCCTGGAAGAATTTCTCGCGTTATTGAAAGACGTGATATATACCCTGGGAATGTACGTGGTAAGTAACATAAATAAATAATAAAACTTATATTGCTCTAAAATGTATGAAAATAAGGATTTAAGGACAAGGTCAGTGATGAAAATCCTAATTTTACGTTTATCTATGAATATTTTGTTACATCGAGATTCAGAATCCTTATTTACGTAGTTTCTGGAACAATCTATCTATCTTTGTTTATATATGTTATTTACATGCATTTTTTCCCAAGGTATATATCACGTGTTTTAATAACGCGAGAAATTCCTTCAGTGCGAAATTTCTTTGCTATGTAATCCTTTCACTTTATCCTGAGCCATTTTAGGGCTCTTTGGTGGATTTTTGTTAATTTATTCATTCAAAAATAACAATTTAGAAAAAGATGTGGTATTTTTTATTCATATTTCAAGAGTTATTTTTTAATTTATTATCCTGTTTGTGGTCCTTTATGACATATTAAGTGTTAAGTAGTCGCCTACTTAAAATTTAAGCCCTTTCTGAAAAATTTATTTTGGTAGCATAGATAAATAATCGATTTCTTGGACTCTGTTGAAATTCCTTTAATTTTCCAGTAAATATATGGAAAAACTGACCTTGAGGATTATTACATTTTATGTTTATTTAAAATAAAGGTACATACCTACGTAAGTATACTTCTAAATTTGAAAATAAAGTAATTCATTTTTGAAACATATAAAAATATTTATCAAATTTTAAGGTGTACGAATACGAATGTGGCGTAGGACATATTGATACAAATTGCATGCATAACATTTTTCTTAAAATTTTTTTTTTTTTTAAAACTATTAATGAAATTTTTGAACTTATATAGGAAGTAGGAGATCCAAATATTAATATTATAAACAAAAAAGTTCAAATTTGTGGGAAATTATGGGAATCCATTGGGTTTAAATTTCGTCATATGAGTAAATATGCTGCTGTACGAATACGAGTGTGGCTGACTGTATATTATCTGAATTTTATTTTTTATTTACTATATTTTTATTCTTTAATTATTTTAAATCGATCGTGCAAAAAATATTATACAATACACGATGCGTTAAGTGCCTTTACTGATCTCGAAAATTGCAAAAACTCGACCCTGCGGGTCTCGTTTTCGCAACATTTTCTCGATCAGTAAAAGCAACTTACCGAACTTATATTGTAAAATACTATTTTGATTCCACTCCACTCCGCTTGCATTCAGTTGTTATGAAAAGATATTTGTATCGAACTCAGACCGAACTGGGAGTATACCCAGAGTGGCATTATAATGTGAATAGAGAACGAATGGGTACCAGCATATCAGCACTGTAATGTGAACACAACAAGATTATATCGAATCGGGAGCGTAATGATATCGGAGTGAGAGTGGAGTGATAATGTAAATCGGGCCTAAATCAATCAAACTGGACAATACAATACAACTGTTTGTCTGTATCTACAAGTTTGAATTTGTTTATTATTGAAAATAGGTGTACAACGCTATTTAATTTAAATTTTACTTGCTGATTTTATTACGTTCTATAAATTCTGCTGAAACATTTTAGTCTCTGTTATGAGGGCTTAAAATACGTAGTTTAGCCCTGGATTTGTAAAAAAAAAATTTTTGCAATTCTGAATTAAAAAGTAAATAAACCATATTCTTTGCTACAGTAACGTTGCAATACAAGCCCTTGTTATCCATAATCTATTTAAAACAAACATGTTAAAATAATATTTTTTTTAATATAATTGTCAAACTTTTATAAATCTGATATCATTTTCCATTTTCCATCCAAGTTTTCCCCTCTAATCCAGAATTGCAAAAAATATTGTATGCAACATGTGTAAAGTTTTTGTTTTCTTTCTTGATACGCCGTAGTTGTGCAAGTGTATTTAGACAAAAATAGGTATAATTTCTTAGAACTCTCTAACAGAAGTCCATAATAAAAATATTTGTAAAATAGTCACAGCTTTTTTTTGAATACGAATGTGGATTTGAATATCTGAAAATGGCGAATGTTAGCGAATACGGAATATTCGTTACATTTCTAGTACAAATCATAACGTACATAATGTACATATGTATATGCATGGTATAGATCTCATTATAACATATTACAGCACACGTACAAGCAATTCTAGTGGGTATCGCTAGGATCGCTAGTAGCATACTGCTGTACAGTTCTTTACCTTATTTTTCATGTTGTTTAAGAAACAAAGAAAAAGACAACAATAGCAAGCAATGCAACAATAATCCGCAACAAACACATTTCATATTTCATTTTAATGAGACATTACCTAACAATCACATATGCCATACACATTCACCGTATACCAACCTCCCTCCCCTCTCACCCGAAACATATATTTGTATATACATATGACGTGTATAATAATAGCATTTACATTCTTCACTAGTTTTTAAACCACTACCGTCAAATAACATTCAATTCAATAAATATACATTTGTAACAAATGTTATTTTTACTCAACGAGGTCTCTGAGGTTACTTAAGGAGGTTTCCCGTGTGACGGCCTGTTTTTTGGGCATTTTTGGGGAATTTTTTTTGACGAACAGTGTAAAGATAAAACTTTGAGTTTTTTAACATTTATTTATTACTATTTCAAGAGCATGTAAAACAAATTTCAAGTAAAAAACTTCATTAGAACGTAAGTTGTACCACTCCGAAGACACTCGCTTCGAAAAAAGGACGCTCACTTCCTCCATAATTTCGGCTTATGAGCTTACCTAAGAAAAAAAATAAAAACGGTATTTTAATGATGGTTTTTCGAATATCTCGTTATGAAAACAACAGAAATACTCAGAATTTTTGGATGATTCTTGTTCTGGGGTGGCCAACTCAAATGATCTTGCGGGCCACTTTTGAAGCGCATCATAACTCCGCGGGCCGCATATAAAATTATGTGTTCCTATATTATATTATGTATTTTTTTAATACATTGGTGTTCACTACCTTCATCATTATAAAATAAATATATTTTGTATGAGTGTGGTGAATCTTGCGGGCTAAAAAAAGTTCAAGGCGGGCCACTTGCGGCCCGCGGGCCGCGGGTTGGCCATCCCTGTTCTAGTTCATTCGATGCGTCTACACGTGCTGAATCTATCCTATAAATTTCAAGTGAATCGGTCAAAACCATTCTCGAGATATGATGGAGGAAAGTTTGAAAAACACAATTTTGAGAAAAGAGCGTTTGAACTTTCAAGTACGGTTAAAACTATGAAAATCTTAACATATTATCAATCTACGAGCCTGGTCCATAGAGTACTCCTTCCTCTTCCTTTTTGAAATTGCATTTCTCTGCCATTGCTTCAGTTCTGGCTTTTTTTACAACGTCACTCGTGCGTCGCTCGAAGTGCGCAATTCGCGATTCATCACAGTTGTGTACAAGACTTCGCGGTCTTTTCTGGGTATCTTTTTCTGTAGTATATATAACAGTTTCCAATAAATCTTCGTTTCTATCACGACCGGGATGAACATCACTAAACGTGCTTCCTTTTCTACCACTCATTGCGAAAATAAATAACATATAACTGATTACTGATTTGAAACTGATTTGCCGTAGCTGTTGTGTTTTTCAAAGCTATACCAAGACAAAAATACCCCTTGTCGCAGCATCTGCATAACATAGCGAATTTCCAAATCTTGGGCACTGGCGGATCTTATCTAAGACCTGTACCTATTTAAAATAGTTTAGCTTTCTAAGAGTAAAAGAATTTTTAAAATCGGCTGGGTAATTAGTTTCGGTATTTTTGGGGACCCAAGAACCCGAACGAATTTTGTGCAGCATAGTTGTATCCATCTTAAATAATTTAGTTCTCTAGCAGTGAGAAATTTTTTAGCATCGGTTCGATAGCTTATTACGGGCGTTTTCGGATCTGCAAGATCCCGGTGGACCTCATTAAAAAATCAGCTCGACCGTATATTCTAGGCGGACTTTATCTAATATATATATATATATATATATATATATATATATATATATATATATATATATATATATTCAAAACCCGTTGTGTAGCATTCTACGCCGCATTTGCATCCGCAGGACAGTTGTGTATCTCAGATAACACAACCTGTACCTATCTAAAATAGTTTACCTCGGTAATAGTAAAAAAGTTTCAAAATCGGTCAGTTATTTTATTTTTGACACTTTTAGGTCCTACTGACACTGTCAGACCTTACATAACGTAATCTATATGTATCTAAAATAGCTTAGCTCCCCAACAGTGAAAAAATTTTCAAACTCGGTCGGTTAGTTTATTTTTACCACTTTTAGGTCCCATGGACCCTGGCGGACCCTAAATAACGTAATGTATGTCTATCTAAAATAGCTTAGTTCCCCAACAGTGAAAAAATTTTCAAAATCGGTCGGTTTGTTTATTTTTGACACTTTTGGATCCCATGGACCCTGGCAGACTTTACATAACGTAATCTATATTTATCTAAAATAGTTTAGCTCTGTAACAGTGAAAAAATTTTCAAAATCGGTGGGTTAGTTTATTTTTACCACTTTTGGGTCCCATGGACCCTGGCGGACCTTACATAACGTAATCTATATTTATATAAAATAGTTTAGCTCTGTAACAGTGAAAAAATTTTCAAAATCGGTCAGTTAGTTTATTTTTGACACTTTTGGGTCCTGTGGACCCTGGCGGACCTTACATAATGTATTCTAAATCTATCTAAAATAGTTTAGCTCTGTAACAGTGAAGAAATTTTTAAAATTGGTCGTTTAGTTTATTTTTTACAATTATGGAATCAGTAAATCCTGGCGAAACTCATACAAGTCTAGTACTCTAACAGTAAGAAAAGGGTTCTAAGGATCTCATATGACTTATGGCAGTCCGTAAGCTTCTTGCGGACATCATTTAATTAATTAATTCAAATACTTTAACTTACTAACTGTGAAAAAATTTTTAAAATCGATTGGTTAATTAATTTCTGGCCTTTTTAGGTCCCGAAAACCTTGACCTCACATAAAATACCTTAAATCCATTTGAAATGGTTTAATTTTTTAACATTATTAATTATTAGTGAAAAAATTTTCAAAATCGATTCAAAATATTTTACCGTGCATACATACATATGTACATTATACATATTTTGTTTTGTTTCATATATTTAATAATATTATATCATAACATAATCTTCAATTTCTTGTTTACTTAAAAATTCAATAAAAAAAAAAAATTCTTCATTACATTAGCTTAGAAAATCTGTTTAATTTACATTTTTTAACATGAGATAGAACCATGCTAATTATAATGCAATAAATGAGAAAAAAAACTCTATACATGTATGTGTGTTATAACACATGTATGTGAATATACTTCACTTGTTCTCACAAAATTCTTTAATAAAAAAGTGAAATATTTTTATACTTCATAAAGAACTGAGATAGAAATATAAATTACTTATTACAATGACAAAGAGAGCAAAATAAGGCAATAGTGAAAATTACGATTTTCTCGAAAACTACTTAACATAGAAAGAAAATTATAAGAACATTTTCTTCATAATTTTTTTTTCCTTTTCAACGATGTAAAAATCGAACTGTCTTATGATAGGATCGAATGATAAAAAATGGCCAGAAAACCTACTTCTGGGCATCCGACGTGTCTGGCTAACGAACTTAGCCAAGCCAATTCAGAATCCAGTCCGCACACAAAATTTCATAAGCGTTAGACGTTTCGTTCGAGAGTTATCGTGGGAACACATATATATATATATATATATATATATATATATATATATATATATATATATATATATATATATATATATATATATATATAAATTTTAGTGAATATCATTTTCGTATTCTAGGGACCTCAAAACAGATTTCTGCCATAGTCCCGGACTCAGATTGCGTCATGAGACCTACTGTAATAGCTGAATTTCGAGTTTTCGAAATTCGCTAATATAAGGGTACATTTGTATAGAAGCGTCTCAGGTATCAAAGCGACACGTCACAGTAGGCCCTGGCCTCCTATCACTTAACTTAGCACTCACAATCAGTTTTTCTAACTACTATATCTTTATGACGACTTCGAATTTTAAAAAATCAGTTTACCAGCATATTCTACACATGTTAAGGAATCAATTTACACAAATAGAAAAAAATCGGTTTTCTGAAACCATCACACGGGAGAACCTCTTAAAATAAAATTATTGAAGAGAACTACGGTGTAAAAATGTAGTAACTATTTTAAATATGGAGTAGTAATAAAACAAAATGATAATAATCAAATTTTAATCAAATACTGAGCAAGAGCAAAGAAAAATCTTATCTTTAATTGTCTCATCAATTGTGAATTATTCATGAGGAAGATCTGGCAATCTTCTCTTGGTCTTACATTTGGCAAGACTAATACTATACAATAGTCTAGCAAAACCAATACCAACATTATATATGAATGATTGCGAAATCAGTATAAAAATTTACGTGTATAAAGAGCAAGAAAAATTTAAGCCTCTGATTAAAATATAATAAATTTTATAGATTTGTTATTAAAATTTTTGGCAAATCTTCAGTATGGCTTAGTAGCAGTGGCGTAACTACAACGGAGACAATTCTCCGGGGCGTACAACAAAAGAATGCTGCAGAAAAAGATTAAAAAAAAACTGAAAAAATATCTAAAAGGCCAAGAGTTGAAAAAATTATAGGCCAAAACAATTAAAAATGGTCTAACGTACTCAACGAAATCCAACAAATGAAACAAATAGACGAACCTAATTTATTTTCCGTCCCATTTTCTATTGTTTTTTGTTACACTTATATTAGTGTAACTATAATGATCTAAGTTCGTAGGTCTAATTTTTCTTCAGTTTTTATTGACATCAGACAATTTTTCGTTGATCCGATCTAGAGCACTAGTTTTGCTGATGTTACTAAAGACTATTTACTGTTTCTTACCTTATGTGTCTCCACAGCAACTTCCCAGAAAGATTTGTTCGTGAACTGGACATTATGAAAAATTACTTAAGGTGTTATATCTAGTTAACTTTTTTTGTGAAAACTACAAAGCAAACAAAATAAGATTTTAAGATTTTATTCTAATTTGCACCATAAAGAGGTGTAACCTGTATTAATTTAATAATTTTTCACTTGATCCCTTTTGAGATATTCAACTTTAAATATTGCCAAAACGCCGTTTTTGTCATTTTTAAATAATTGCATAAAAAAGTTTTCAAGCTTGCAATTTCTACAGCTAGTTAGTAGTCCTATAATAAGTAGTCCTATAAGTCTATACTAGAAAATAAATTAAAGGTAAGTCATTCTTCCTTTTACTAATTTTGCACTTCTAAAAGCTCCGTTTTAGATTAATTTTCACCATAGAACTGTGAATTTTCTTCTTCACTTTCCTCAGTACTTAGGTAGTCTATACATTGTATAATAAAACTGTAACGAGACCATTTCTGTACATGGAATCGATCTAGATATCAAAACAGCGATTTTTAAAATTCTTGTCTGTCTGTCTGGCGGTCTGTTCACGCATCACCCAAAAACAATTGGACAGATTTCGATGAAATTTGGTCTGATGACAACTTATTACCTGGACCAACATTTACGATACTTTTCATTCCGCGAAAATGTCTCATTCCCACGGGAAAAGAGAGAAACCATTCTGAGCATGTACACACATTACGCAAAAACTATTTAGCGGATTTTGATGAAATTTGGTGTGGTGATAACTTATTATAAAAACCATTGAAAACCTATAAAAACTATTGAACGGATTTTTATGAAATTTGATCTGATGTTAGCTTATTACCTGGGTCAATATATGAGATATTTCTTATTACGGTAAAATGTCTCCTTTCCTTGGGAAAATATGAAAACCATTTTTAGCAAGTGCATGCATTACACGAAAACTATAAAACGTTCTATGCAAGTGCTGTATAATAATTACACTTACATACTTCTGATTGAGTATATAACAATGTATCGTGCGAACGACGTCGTGGGTACAGCTAGTAATATTATATAAGGAGAAAAAATCTAGAGCACATTATTCTGATAATTTTGGTTTTTAGCTTCTCTTTATATCTGGAAAATTAACATAGTTATATATACCTACTTACGCAATACTTGTTTTCATATGAAAATGTTCCCAAAACACTTTTAAAAAGGCCATTAAAAAAAGTATGTCTAAAAATTTTTCTATCTTCATTTTACGCTCATCCAGGCCCGATGAGAGGGTGGGGTAGCCGAGGCTATAGCCCTGGGGCTCGGACTTAAAAAGGGGCCCGTGGCTGTAAGTAAGGAGCTTGGAAAGAAATTGAAGAAGCTTTTTTTACTCGGCAGTCATTTTTTTAGGCAAAAAATTTTAAAACACGAAATTTATTCTCGGGGCCCGTCATTTCTCTCCATGGCCCTGCGCTCATCTGTGTATTATCAGTGAATAACTGGTTAAAAAACTTAAGAAAATCAAAAATGTTTAATAATATTCCTGGGTGATTTCTATTGGATAGACCCATGTACATATTACAGTAATATAATCTCAAATTTCTAAAGTTAATAACTTCCCGATATGAGACACTTAGTTCTTAAAATTAGATATCTCATATTCGGAGTGACAATATTTAATATTATAAATTTTCTGGTGAAAGGATTCGTAGAAAAGGGTGGTAAATCACTTGATACGAAAAACAGTTACTAATGAATTAGGTATAGCAACCTCACCAAGACGCATGGTAAAAATAGGCACAATAGGGAAAAGAAATAGGCCGCTAAAAATGTTGGCGATGTTTCCTTTTTGGCTCGTCATCTCTAAATTTTTGGGGCAATATTGACACCTATGTGGAGACGCTTTTTTAAAGTCGCTTCAAGACACAAAATTTGTAGTTATACGCCTTTGGAGGAAAATGCATACAAGGGAAATAAGAACACAACAAGCAATTTTTTTTCAGTATTAACAAATCGATGTGTGATCGGTTGGTACAGATAGTCTCTTTGACGAAAATTTCGAGAAACAAACAAAAAGCAAAGCAAAAAGTTCGATCTTTCGATTCTGTTCACATGCGCGAAGGACATAAATATAAGTATCTGATCGTATAAACGTAATAGCAACTTTACGCTATAGGACTAGGTAAAGTATCTAAAGCCTTTGAATCGGTAGCTTTAATCACTTTTAAATTTCTATACCCTCGAAAATTTGCTATAATAATAAAAAGCCAGCTGTCTTACCAGTAAATATTTTAATCATCAACATTCTAATCTTTTCTATCTCAAATTTCATTTCCCTACTATAAACTTAACCCAACCTATGAATACAGTTTACAACCATTGAATCCCTTACAATAATAATGAGATATTCATAAATAACATAACCTCAATAAAACGGAAATTACATTGACAAATGTAACATTAATGAGCACAAATTAGAGAAATCGTCGGGGGGGGGGGGGGGGGGAGAGCAACTAGGCGGACAGGCAAGCTTGTTTGACGCTTTCGACTAAAATATAATTGTATATGTGCCTTATATTACTGTTAATCAATCAAACCAATGAAGCTTGGCTGTAAGGCTGTTATTCCACATTTGATCTACAAAAGGATACAACTTATTAATACATAATATCCTTTTAAATAATTCTTCGCTACATAATGAAACATCTGTTATTTTAACATCTCAATTATTAGATAAAGGGACTGCCACCGTTTCATGTAATCTCAACGTGTCGAACAAACAACTGTAAGTTACAGCTTTACTGAAATGAATTGGGTAGTTTATAAATATATATTTAGACACGTTTTTAGTTTCTGTTGTAGTGCTTAGTGTATTAAATGTTTCTACTCGAAACTACTTGGAAAAATGAGTTATGTTTAGAACATGATAAATAAGAATGTAAGAATTTTTATACTTCTTAGGTGTTGTTAAAAAAAAGTTTCTATGTAGTAATGAAAAATATTCTATGTACCTTGAATTATTAATATTATTGAAAAAGTATGATTATACTATTAAGTATTTTCAAAAAAATAAAATCAAGTCTATTGAAAAACACTGAAATGAAATATTTTGAAAACATGCGTGCTTGCCGCTGTAATTTTTGTCGATAAATAGCGCTTATTGATGGACATCACTGAACAACTTGCAAAATTGTAAAAATTTCTATCCAGACTTTTTAATTCACTAGAGTCTAAAACTCCAAGATTAGATGAAAACCACATATCCTCGTCGTTCCAACCGTCGACCGTAGTCGACATAAAACAACATTTCGTAGGGAATTTTTATTACCGCTTTAGAGTGGGTTGACAGCACTGACAGGAGTACCACTGTCTTTCTCATAGATAGCAGCACATTACAGATTTTTTTCAGTTGGATCCACGTTCATTGTTGATATTCCACAGCAGTTTGAAAATAGCGCATCGCTACAAAGGGTAGTTCCCAGCGTCTTCGTGAATGTAAATATTTTCTTAGTATATCAAATAAATTATTTTTTAATATGTGGGGGTTAATATGTTATTATGAATGTCCAGAGAAGGAAATAAGATATTTGTTTAGAATTTTTCATGAGTTTGGTTGTCATAGTAACGCCAGAAACTTTCATGTCTACTGTAGTCGACATTTGGAAACCGGCTACGTAATAATTAAAAAAATATGTTAATGTAAGTAAGTAAATTCCTGAAAATATTTTCAATCTGGTTACAGAAAAAACTAATCGTAGCTATATTGAAAAAAGGGCGCCCCCTAATTTTAAATAATGAGCAGACAAAAAGGTTTTTTGGTGCCACCATCAAAATGTCCGTAATGGGACTTCCAACCACAAGAATGTACTATCATTCCAAAACAAAGGTTTCTTCCATTGCAATCTTGCCCAGAAATCAATTTTTTGCTATCATGAGAAATTTAAAACTTGTTTATGACAATGAAGTGGCTCCAGAGGAAAAAGCTGATTCCAAATTTTGGAAAGTGAACCCTCTTATAAATGTGTAAACCCTCATGTGTTAGCGAATTTTCAGAATGAAAATTCAGCTATTACAGCAGCTCTTATGGTAAGACCTAAGCCCGGGACTATGGCAGAAATTTGTTTTGGAGCCTCTAGAACTCGAAAATCTACTTCACTAAAGTTTATATATATATATATATATATATATATATATATATATATATATATATATATATATATATATATATATATATATATATATAATATATATATATATATATATATATATATATATATATATATATATGTATTTATGTGTGTACGCGATAGCTGTCGAACGGAGCATTTAATTGTTACGAAATTTGGTAAAATCGTTAATTGTTCAAAACGCTTGGATAAGTTCGTTAGCCAGACACATCCGATGCCACAGACCGGATATTTTGGGCTTTAAAGTCTTTTTTTTTTGTGTTTTTGATCAGAATTTAAAACTTTTTCAAAAATTTTATTACATTATCAAAAATATCGTAAGAAGTTATATCAGAGAGCTTTTTATACTTTTCTTCTATATAACGTCGTTCTTAAGAAAAATCAAAAATAATCTCTTTTTAAAAGTCTCTTTTTATTTGTTATTTCACTCTACCTCGTTTGATTTTTCTATTTAATATATATTGTGTTTATAAATGTGTCTAAGGGTGTTTCGTCACTAGTTATTTCTATTACCTAAATATATGTCAGATTTCTTTAATTAAATATTATGAATAATGTCTTAATAAATTTATAAAGTTATATTATAAATGTTAATCAATTAAACTGTACTATTTATTTGATTAAATAAAATTTTGAAATATTTTTTTTGTGGTGTTGAATGGCCCTTAGCTATTTGTAAACAAAGTACAAATTTTGATAATGTTAGTTTTTTGTTTTGTTTTTTTATAACAATCTGTCAAATGGAATCATTTTTAAATATATGCATATAATATAAAGAAAATTTAATAGAACATATTAAAAATAGTTTTAATAATTATCATCCAACTTTACAGTTTTCCATTGAAATAGAAGAAAATAACCAAATAGCTTTTCTTGACACCTTAGTTAAAAAAGATAAGCATAACGTGATTAACACAATATGGCATAAAAAAGATAATTACACTGACAGAATCATTAATTACAACTCGAATCATCCACAATACATAAAAAATAACATGATACATAATCTAATGCATAGAGCGGTACATTTAAGTAGCATAAAAAATAGAAAAGAATCTATAAAATTAGCTGTTTCCATTCTAACTAAAAATAACTATCCTATAAATTTAATTAACATGATAAAAGAAAAAGTTATACATTTAGCATATAATACAACAAAAACTAATGTAGATACAATAAATGAACATAAAAATAGAATTTGTTTACCCTATAATAATTTAACTAAGAAATTAAAACCAATAATAGAAAAAAATAGCAAAAATAAAATAACTTTTTCTTTTAACAATAAAATTTCAAACATTTACACTAAAAAAAGAGTAAAAACAGATATAAAACAAGATTACAATATAGTATATAAAATAAACTGCCAAGATTGCGAATTATCATACTATGGACAAACGTCACAGTCGTTGAATAATAGATTAGCCCAACACAAATATGACATAAAAAGGGGCAAAGAGGCAACTGGATTATCTGAACATTCGATAAATAATGATCACAGGTTTAATTTCGACCAAGTCGAAATATTAGACAGAGAAAATAAATACCAAAAAAGATTATTAAGTGAAGGTTTTTACATAAAACTGAATGAATCAAAAAATTGCAACAAGCAGATAGAATCATTAGCTCTAGATAATGCCTATTTACCGATTATTAAAAAAATAAAATAATAATAATAATAGAAATCAATAAACAATATTTCCAAAAGATGCTTATATAATACATTGTAATCAAAAAACATAAACAATAAACACATACCAATATGTAAATTGAGACCGGACTAATTTTGTCTAGAATTTTCGAGAAATTTATCTTTAAACAAAAAATTTACAAATTTAGTTCAGTTGATCACTGTGCTACCATACCAATAACAATGTACTTGAGGAGTACATTGTACAAACTGTGATAATTTAAAAAAAATTCTCTTGAAAAATTTTTTTAATTTTACATTTTAAATATGTTTGACTTTTTTAATTGTTTTAAATTAAAGTAATTATTTTATAAAAAATTTTTTCGATTGACAAATTTCCATGTGAAATGCAAAAAAACTAGTTAAATTGTTCTAATGGATTGTTGGTATGGTTGGTTGTTATCCAAGAATGACAATCTGAAATTTAGATAATTTCTGGTGAGTAAGATTGTAAAAAAAAAAATTTTTTAACATTTTAATATACATACTGTTTCAGTTTGTCCTGTCTCAAATCCGCTAATATTAAAAAATAGGTTTTGTTTGTTTCGTTAACACAAATAGATATTCTTCCAAACATAAAATTTCCTATATATCAACTAAATCACAAATTCTTGTTGTTTTTACAAAAATAAATAAATAATCCTCCTATCCAATATGTAGCTTATAACCTAAAAAATAATAGTATAAGTTAACGAAGAATTGTAAATATATAAAAATGATGTTATTGTTTATTATTACGTTGTAAAAATTTTTTTTTGTTTTTTTGATGTTTAGCCACTGAAGATGATATTAAACATATCGAAAATATTTTGGCAATTTTAATAAAGAAAAGCTATGAAATAGAAGATATTGGTTTCATTATGTCCATCCTTCTATAAAGCTAGTCCACGCAATTTGGGAGAAGGTTGAAAAAATTCTTCGTATAAATATTTTTGTTTTAACACATTATATTTATTATTTTGAAAATTTTCTTATTTAATTCTAAATAAGATGAACTAAATTAGAAAAAACTGATTGATGGTAAGGAAATTTTATAAAAAAAAGTATATATTTGACAAGATTTTGCTGACATATAATTGGTATACTTTGGAATTAAAAACAAAGTGAATGGGTACAATATAGTGTTTTTAACAGAAAATAAAGTTTTTGGAGCAACTAAACAGTGCCGGAACAACTAAATTAGCCATGTAGCAGGAGCCAGCAGTTACGAGCCTCGCGCTTGTGTCCAAAAAAAACAATACAAATTCATACAACATGAGTTATTTAACAAAAAAAAAAAAAAAAAAGAAGAGAAAACGAGTTTTGGCTCAATTTACATTTGAATGCTAAATCAAATCTACATAAGTGACATTTTTGACAGAATTGACTTTTTGCTAAAATAGTAAAGTATGAAAATATATGCAAACGGATTGTTTGGTGTAAAAAGCTGCACACAAAAAAGAACTTGTAAAAACACCAATAAAATTATGTATCATTTAATTAAAAATAAATTTTAATCACAACAATATTTTTTTTTTTTTTTTTTTTTTTTTTTTTTTTTTTATGGACAAACGTCACAGTCGTTGAATAATAGATTAGCCCAACACAAATATGACATAAAAAGGGGCAAAGAGGCAACTGGATTATCTGAACATTCGATAAATAATGATCACAGGTTTAATTTCGACCAAGTCGAAATATTAGACAGAGAAAATAAATACCAAAAAAGATTATTAAGTGAAGTTTTTACATAAAACTGAATGAATCAAAAAATTGCAACAAGCAGATAGAATCATTAGCTCTAGATAATGCCTATTTACCGATTATTAAAAAAATAAAATAATAATAATAATAGAAATCAATAAACAATATTTCCAAAAGATGCTTATATAATACATTATAATCAAAAAACATAAACAATAAACACATACCAATATGTAAATTGAGACCGGACTAATTTTGTCTAGAATTTTCGAGAAATTTATCTTTAAACAAAAAATTTACAAATTTAGTTCAGTTGATCACTGTGCTACCATACCAATAACAATGTACTTGAGGAGTACATTGTACAAACTGTGATAATTTAAAAAAAATTCTTTGACTTTTTTAATTGTTTTAAATTAAAGTAATTATTTTATAAAAAATTTTTTCGATTGACAAATTTCCATGTGAAATGCAAAAAAACTAGTTAAATTGTTCTAATGGATTGTTGGTACGGTTGGTTGTTATCCAAGAATGACAATCTGAAATTTAGATAATTTCTGGTGAGTAAGATTGTAAAAAAAATTTTTTAACATTTTAATATACATACTGTTTCAGTTTGTCCTGTCTCAAATCCGCTAATATTAAAAAATGGGTTTTGTTTGTTTCGTTAACACAAATAGATATTCTTCCAAACATAAAATTTCCTATATATCAACTAAATCACAAATTCTTGTTGTTTTTACAAAAATAAATAAATAATCCTCCTATCCAATATGTAGCTTATAACCTAAAAAATAATAGTATAAGTTAACGAAGAATTGTAAATATATAAAAATGATGTTATTGTTTATTATTACGTTGTAAAAATTTTTTTTTTGATGTTTAGCCACTGAAGATGATATTAAACATATCGAAAATATTTTGGCAATTTTAATAAAGAAAAGCTATGAAATAGAAGATATTGGTTTCATTATGTCCATCCTTCTATAAAGCTAGTCCACGCAATTTGGGAGAAGGTTGAAAAAATTCTTCGCGATAAATTTTAATCTTTCTTTAAATATTTTACATTGTTACACATATAATTTAATTTCCATTAATAATTGTTAATGAATTTTAACCTCTTTACACACGACAGTTAGCTATTCAAACATTTTTACATTTGTGATTAAGTGTTAATTCGTTGTTGAAAACATTCTGAAAAAATAAAAAAATACATTAATTAATTATTAAATTTTTTGAAATATTTAACATCTTACCTGAATGGGGTTATAAGTTCCAAAATATGTTACAACCTTTCAAAATGTTGAACAATAATCCTATTTCAAATTTTAAATTTGTAATTCAATATCGACTAGATAAAATGTTTACAAATGAAAATGATTTCTACACACTAACTAAAAAAGTAATAGCCCATTTTCTGAACTAAGGAATAGACATTAAAGTGTCCATTAAAGAGATTAAATATTACTTGTGTAGACAACCCAACAGAGGGCAACAAGTTACAAACAACAAAGCAAATTCCTCAAAGCGGCAAATTTAAATAATAAATAAATAATTATAATGTTTTGTTTAGTCTATTTAAGAAAATAATTAGTCAATTAAATAAGTGTTAATTTATAATTTATTGAAGTAATAATTTTGATTACTAAAATCTAAATCTTTTTAACAATGATTTATTATTAAATAATCAATATATAGATATATAATACAACTAGAAAAAATGTTATAAAATTTTGTGAAAAGCACACAGCCAAGGTTACTTAACGGATTTCGACTAGTGAAGTGTCTATGAATAGAGCATCATATCAGGGGTGGCACAAGAGAGCCTGAATTTTCAAATTTGGTTTCATTATTAGTTGTTATCGTTAGTTACGGAGCCAAAAATTTTAATTTTTTTCCAAAGCAATTACACGTAAAGTAAAGTAAATTGTTTATTCATTTCTCTTATAGAAATGGATAAACGGATCTCAGGTAACTGTACTATTATTATTTAAATTAAAATAAGATGATTTTGTTAGTATAAGTGGGGGCAAAATTATCACCCAGGACCTTGGGACCCCAAAAAAACTTCTTCATACTAAAGAGCTGGGCGGATCTCAAGAAGATGTTGCGAAAATTAGATATGCTACTGAAATCTGAATATTACTTGCTTTTATAGTATTAATTATTTAAGTAACTGTTTTTGTACAGAATTTCAGAATAGCGAATTAAAAAGTGAAGTAAGGTTAAGATTGTTCTCCAGAACCTTCTAATAGGGATCACATTAAATAGCTGAATGGTGCGGATAATTAAATTGATCCCCAAGTTACCCTTCAAACACTATTGGAATTCCAGAAAAAGATGAGTGTAGCATTAAAATTGTTATTCTCCAAGAAGGGTCTAAAACTGAAGAATATCTAAAACTATTATTACGGATATCAGAGCAAAGGTCTCAAACTAAAGCTACAAAATACAAAAATGTATTCCATTGCACGAAATTATATAAATCAAAATTAAAACAAAAATAAAACAAAACAGACACCTGAGTGAAGCCGTAGGACGGAAAGCAGAAAAAAATTATAAATTTTTCTGTTACTTAAGTAAAAATTCATTTAACTATTAAATTATTATTTTAAGCGACTTTCCATTTTGGAACTTAATTTATGACGGAGAATGTCATGGAAAGATCCGAGTTTGGGACTATACGGCTGAAATTTGTTTAAAAACATAGACATATATATATATATATATATATATATATATATATATATATATATATATATATATATATATATATATACAGGGTGTAAAACAAATAACTCTCGCCCTTTTGTGGAGGGCGACTCCTAACAAACTGTAGACACTAAAACCGCAGGAATTTTTTCGAAATTAACAGTCGCGTCACCCCTCAAACGGATAAGAGTCATTTCCTTTACACCCTGTATATAATATATGCACACATACATATATACATATATATATATATATATATATATATATATATATATATATATATGTAGGTGTGTATATATATTATATACAGGGTGTAAAGGAAATAATTCTTATTTCCTATATCGAGGGGTGACGCGACTGTTAATTCCGAAAAAATTCCTGCGGTTTTAGTGTCTACAGGGTGCAAAGAGTCACCCACAAAAGGACGAGAGTTATTTGTTTATATATATATATATATATATATATATATATATATATATATATATATATATATATATATATATATATATATATATATATATATTTGTGTGTGTGTCTGCGCGATGACTCTCGAATGAAGCATTCAATCTTTACGAAATTTTGTTAGAAGTTCAAAAGTCTCAAAAGCTGGGACGAGTTCGTTAGCTGATATGTCCGATTTTTAGAAGCCATTTTTCACCATTTTTAGTGATTTTTTGGTTAAACTTATTTAAATGCATATGTGCTATACTATATGTGATCCGCCAGGGTCCTGGGGACTCAAAAGTAAAAAATTAACTACTTAACCGATTTCGAAAATCTTATCACTGTTATAGAGTTAAACTATTTTAGATGGATACAAGTTGTTATATGAGATCCGTCAGTGTCCTATCTTTGAAAATTCGCTATGTTATGCAGGTGCTGCGACAGGGGTATTCATCATTACAATAATTATTTTGTAGTTTTTACACATGTTTTCCATTCATCTATTGTGTTTCCTTAGCCAACTATTTTCAGAAATTCTTAAGAAATTAACATTGTTTTTAGATGTCAATTGAGTAAGCGTTATTCCAAATGTCTACTATAGTCGACATCAAGTTTTTTCAGTAAAAAAAAAATTAAAAGTGGTTTTTTGATTTCTTTCTATAGTAATGAACACAAATTTTAGAAAAAATCAAAAATTTAAAAAAAAAAAATTTATTTGGAATGAGGAGAATATGCTCAAATTGGTCTGATTATCATATTTTATATTAATTAACATTCACCTAGTGTTTGAAAAATTGTCAAACTGAATCGGCTGGGACTCGAATCCGGATCTCTTGGCTGCTAGCCAAGCACCTTACCAATTAGGCTACCGAACCGCTTGCTCGAGTGCCACTCCAATCCGACAATCAATCAAATAGATCCTCTCTTTAATGCGAGACACAGTTATATTTTCAATTTCAAATGTCATCGAGTACCTGTGAAACATTATTAATGTATGGCGAACTTTTATTCGTATTTGTACATACACCAATATTCATATGTTCACCTAGTGTTTCACAGGCACTCGATAACATTTGAAATTGAAAATATAGCTACGTCTCGCATTAAAGAGTTTGATTGATTGTCGGATTGGAGTGGCACTCGAACAAGCGGTTCGGTGGCCTAATTGGTAAGGCACTTGGCTAGCAACCAAGAGATCCCGGTTCGAGTCCCAGCCGATCCAGTTGAATAATTTTTCAAACACAATGTGAGTTTTAATTAACAAAATAAATTGGTCATACATGGCAAAGTAAATCGAATGTTCAAGTATCAGCTAAAGCTGGACATTCAGTGAACATATGAATATTGGTGTATGTATAAATACGAACAAAGTTCGTTATGCATTAATAATGTTTCACAAGCACTCGATGACATTAAATTTTAAATTGAAAATATTTTCTATTCTTATAGCTACAGTTTTGCTATAACCTATATGACCGGGAAAATATTAAAATTTGATTTTCTTCTTTATACAACGCTGCAGTAGGGGCCATACAAGGTAAAGGCGTCATTTATTTTCTTTATTAGTTAAATGCACAACAACTAAAGTCATATGCATCGTGCTATTTTCTTGTCTTTTACATTATCCAAAAATTTGTACTCGAAGAATTATATCAACAGATGTTTCAACGTCTAATTTGCATAAGATAATACTCGGTAAGATCGTACATTATTTTAAAATAAAACTCAATTTTTTTCCGCCACAACATACAACTCAGTTTATTATTTCAACATCTGCCTGATGTCTTTTGTCGTCATATGCATACCATTATTATTTCACTAACAAGATCAACTGACTCTGGTTGACTCAGTGTACATACGTACGGAGCATGATGTCTGAGACATGATCTCATACAATATGTAACATAATATCATTTATTATAACTATTATTAGTTATTTGACATTATTATGAAATGTCTACACCACAAATGTAATCATATATTTGTACCCCTCCCCTCATTCGGATCCTTACCCGCCCCTATTATTTCTACATATATATATATATATATATATATATATATATATATATATATATATATATATATATATATATATATATATATATATATGTATATATATATATATATATATATATATATATATATATATATATATATATATATATATATATATATATATATATATAGTGTCTTTTATAAAGTTCCCACCAGATGGGAAAATTTTTAACTATTGATTTTTTGAAAAATATTTTAGTGGGGCTAGTTGGTGCATCAGTTGGATTCAAAAAATAGCTAAACACATGTTACCCCTTTCTTGTAATTTGGCGGGAAACCGAAAATTTCAAAATTGAGAATTATGAAAAATGGTAATAATTTGAAAAGTACTGATCACTTCGTTATGAAATTGGTCTTAGTAAAAATTAGGTCTAGTTAACATATCCTGTTAACTAAATACTACAGTATGGAAAAATAAAGTTCAAAAATTTACTTTCCCAAACTAGGACTTTAAATAGCCATAAATTTAAAACTGTTTTATTAATTCTAACAAAATAAAACTTATACCAATTTTTGAAGTCTGTTTATTTGTAAAATCACAGTTATTATCAAAATATTGCCGCAGATATTGGTCTATCAATAAAAAAAATTAATTTTGTCAAAAAAAAAAACTCGTCTCTGTAACATTGGAGTTCTAATAAGCGTGAACAATTATCATAACTTTATTTTCTTTGTAATTTGTAGTAAAGATATGCAGTACGCTAATTCCATATAAAAATCTTTTAAGAATAATTCAAATAAATGACTCCAGTTCTTTAAAACTACTAGAAATTTTCTTAATATTTAACTATTTATTATTTAATATTATCAATATTGCCGTGATTTTTGTGTATCAAGGCTTACTATATTGATAACAAAATTTATTAATAAAATATCAAACATTACCAAAAATTCTAGTAATTTTAAAGGACCTGAATATCATTTATTTGAATAATTTTTAGGAAATTTTTTGTGAAATTAGGATAATAACTATCTTTGCTACTAACTATAAAAAATATAGAGTAATAATAATTGTTCATGCTTATTAAAAATCCAATGTTACAGAGACGTGTTTTTAGCGAATTTCCAAAACTGGAAAGTCAGCTTTTACGCCAGGTGTCATGGTGCGACCTAAGCCCGGGACCATATCAGAAATATGTTTTGAGGTCCCTAGAATACGAAAATGATATTCACTAAAATTTATATATATATATATATATATATATATATATATATATATATATATATATATATATATATATATATATATATATATATATGTATCCGCGCGATAACTCTCGAACGAAACGTTTAATGCTTATGAAATTTTGTGTGCGAATTCGATTTTCCAAATAGTTGGATGAGTTCCTTAGCCAGACACGTCGGATGCCCAGAAGTAGGTTTTCCGGGCGTTTTTTGTCAACAAAATGAGTTTTTTGCCAGAATTAAGCAATTTTTCAAATTTTTTTTTACACCAAGCCATAGTAGAAGGTAAAATGCATAATAAATGTTTTTATACCGTTGCTCTAAATTACTTACTTTTCGAGAAAAACTAGGAAATATGTCGTTCTCCATTTCACTCGCACTCGCATTCTTTTTTTTTCTGTCTCATTTTTTACGAGCTAAATTCGAAAAAAACCGCTTTTTAAGTAGCGTGTCATGATTTTTTTAATTCAATTTAACGATTCGGCTATATTCTTTTTCTTTGTCAGTTAAATGTTTTTATAATATATCTCTATTCCATTTTTTTTTAGATAAAAAATCACGGCGCAGTTTGTTATGTGATATGATCAGAATTTAGATGATGTTTACACCTTCCTAAAATTAATAAGAGCTTGCTACAATCGCATAAAAATTACGTTAAATCATATTCAGACAATAATATTTTTACGTAATTTTCTATCCAAATGACAATACTACGTTATAATTATATGTATAAACCCATCATTTTAGTGGTAAATAAATTTGCACATTCAGTTTTTTTTTTTTCTTTTGACAACAAAACAAATAATTTTAAATTTTGACAAGTTGTATCATACATTTTTGAAAATATTAAATATTTATTTTTTTAAGGCAAAAATGTATTAAAGATCTGAAATTTGTTTAACAAAAACCATACATCTGCTCGTTTTACCTTAAAAATCTCGGAAAATAGAATATTTTTCAATAATTAACTCAGAAAAAGCATATATGAGGTAATTTTCATGATATTTTTTTGAAAATTTCAAAATAGTAGGGTTACAATGTTTTTTTTTTTAAATTATTTTGTAGAATTTGGTAAACACACATCGTAAAAAGTACTCGCATTGAAAAAATCAAACAAGTATTAAAAAAAAAATACTATTTCTTAAAGAAAATATTAAAATTATGTACAAATGCCGTCCTGACCAACTGATATATTGAAACCGATTTTGAGCAGCTGGATTTACTACAGGCAAGAGCTCATAGTGAATACACACATTTTTTAACATCCTTTAGAATTTTGTAATTCAATCATTACAAATAAAATCTAAATAAAAAAAATCTATATGACCTGTTTTTTCTCAATTTTCTAGCATCAAATCTAGCGATAATTAACTAGCGGGTGATTGTTTGAAATTATCTATCCATTTGAAAATTGGGATCCAGTGATGTTGTACATTGGCGCTACAAAAGTGTGGGTGAAAAATTTCATTTTCACTTTTACTGAAATTATGTCATAAATTCATATTTTCAGAATTTATTCATTTGACAGAAAAATTCTAAATTATTAAAAAAGCCAAATAATTAATAACAATTAAAATAAAAAAAAAAACAGAAAACATTTATTTATATTTGTATTTTTAAAAAAAAACATGTAGGTATTATATTTTATATGCACTTTAACTAAAATGTCAAATTTCACACGTTGTTAATTTTCAATTTCACTCAAAATATGTTTAAAAATCAAAACTTAAAGTTTATAACATTCACAATCCGTGTAGAGTGTCCATACGTCTTGGTTTTCCCGGATTTGTCACGGTTCTAGCTCCGTTGCTCCGGTGTCCCGACAGACTTTTTCAAGACGTCGGTCGATTTGTTTCGGTTTTTCAAACTACTAATTTTTTATTTTCATCATCTAATAAGTATAATATAGCAAATCTCAGTTGACAGTAAGGGCAATAAAATTTTACAAGTCAGTTTTACACTGGAACAAAATATTTAGTGAATATAGTTTAACATCGTTTTTAAAGTTCCTACGTGAGTACATGTAAGTAAGATAAAAAAAGTATGTACAAAATCATAATTTTGTATTTTTCCATATTTTTTTTTTTTTTTTTCATAAAACTGAATGCGTAAACTCGAACACGAAACTTATATCAAATTTCAGTATAGGTGAAATAATCGTAATGAGCAGATAATTTATATAAGTAATAAACCTAATAATAAAATTGAAATATTGGTATGAATGGATCTTGGATGTTTTTTTTTCTTTATATTGTGGTTTTGGATATGATAATGCGATCGACTAGCAAAAATAAAACGGGGCATGTGTTGTCAGGCATTACATTGCTCTTAACTGCTCTAAAATTACGGTCACTACGGTAACTGTTTGCTACGATTTTGTATTTTAATTTTTCAGTTTATATTAAAATATATTTCCAATTAAACGTGCTATTTATTCTGTCATAATTCAACTAACCTTTAAGTTATATTTTTTAATTCAAATGTAAATATTTAACCAAATACAGAAAAAGATGTATATTTAGTGCAAATAGATCAGTTTTTATTCCTGTTTTGTGTTTATTTTCAAATTTATGGTTAAATTTTAATTTATGCCACGTAAGTGTCTTAAACAAATTTATTTTATTAATTATTTCTTATTATTCTCCAAAAATTTGTTTTAAAAACTAAACATCAGTTTTTAAATGTATTTCATTTCTGTACGATTTTTTTTTTGTATGTAAATCCGACTTTTGAAATTAGGTCAGCTAGACAAAGATGAATTTATCTGATTTTCCATATTCGTTGTCCTTTATTACTAACAACCAATCATAATTTTTAAAATTTTATTGCTGGTCTTCTTTCTTCTCGAAGTTGGCGAATTATACACAATTTTTCATTTTAAATAATGAATAGTTCAGTATCATATTAAAAGATCAACAGTAGATTCATTTACAACCAAACCTAAAAATATTTAAAAAAAATTAATTACTAATTAAATTTTCCAAGTTTTTTCGATTTTACCTTAAACACGAACTTCCAAAAAAACATTTTCTTTTCTTAACTTTCCATCATATATGTATCTACATAAATAAATTGTAATATTATTTTGCTTGCTTTTATGATACTGAAGGTACTGAAGTTCTTGAACAATTAAAAATTAAAATGACTGGAATTTTATTCGAACTTTTAAATAAAGTAGTTAACTAACGCGCTAGATAGATAGCGCCACAATACAGAAATTGCCAACATTTAAATGTTCATGTTTTAATACATTAATACAAAATAAAATACATTAATACAAAATAAAATTGTCTAAGAAGCTCACTTTCATAAGAAATTTTATAAAAATTTAAAAAATATATATTTCCTAGAACAGGGGGAGATTTATTTTAAAAAAAAATTAATATTTTAAATAAAGAGCCATTAATAGGTAATCTATACATATAATACAAATGTAACGTTTCTGTATAGGGAATATTTTTTAAAAATTGTGCAGATACTGTAAATAGTTATCGATGTAGATATCAAAACAGCGATTTTTTAAATTTTTGTCTGTCTGTCGGTCTGTCTGTTCGTCTGTTCACGCATCACACAAAAACTACTGGATGGATTTTAATGAAATTTGGTGTGCCGACAACTTATTACCCGGATCAACATCTAAGATACTTTCTACTTCGAGAAAATGTCTCATTCCCACGGGAAAATGGAAAAACCATGTTGAGCATGTGCATACAGTACGCAAAAACTATTGAACGGATTTTGATGCAATTTGGTGTGGTGATAACTTATTACCTGAGTCAGCATCTCAGATACTTTTTATTTCGGGAAAGTGGCTCATTCCCACAGGAAAGTAAAAAAACTTTTTGAGCATGTGCACATATTACGGGAAAACTATTGAACGGATTTTTATGAAATCTGGTGTAGTGATAACTTATTACCTGCGTCAACATTTAGGATACTTTTTATTACGGGAAAATATTTCCTTCCTTCAGGAAAATACAAAAATTATTTTGCTTATGTGCATGTATACTTAAAACTATTGTTCTGTGCGAATGCTTTATAATTACTATACTTATATACTTGTCATTTATTAAATTAAATTTACCATAATACAAAATTTCTGGAGACTAACTCTATTTTAAATTAATTTAGAAATTTCGAAAATTTAAGTGCCTATATTTCCGAGAAATTCATTTTAGGATGAAACTTGTTATATTTATAGGATAGATACTAGTTTGGGATGCAAATATAATAAAACAATAAAACGTTGGAAGTCCAAAAATTCTGTATGAGTTCTCCAGTCAGACACGTCCGATTCCAAAAACCTCAAAAAAATGAGTTTTTTGCAAACAATTTGCCAAAATTTAAAAGTTTTTCCAATTTTTTTTACATTGTGGTAAAGAACCAAGAAAATCACAGAAAATACATTTTGAACCATTATTCTAGGTAAGCGGGTTTTCGAGAAAAAGTAACTTTTATGAATGGAAATTCGCTATGTTATGCAGATGCTGCGACAGGGGTATTTTAGTACAAAACTAAATTTTTCTATTGAAACACCAACATCTGTGACAATATTTTGATAATAATTGTGATTTTATGAATAAGTAGATGTCTAAGAATGGAATAATTTTTTTTTTTTGCTTGAATTTGTAAAAATATTTTGAATTTAGGGCCACTTATAGTCGTATTTTGGAATCGCGGATTTTCGGGCGTTTTTTTGCGGATAATGGTATTTAACTGTCGGAATATGTTTACTAAACCCAATTTTGATACGATGCCAAAATTTCATGTGGAAATGACCAATAATTTCGAATTTATTACCATTTTTCGTAATTAACAAATTTGAAATTTCTGGTTTCCCGCGAAATAGCAAGTGAGGGGTGAACCGTGTTTAGCCACTTTTTCATTCCAACCGATGCACCAACTAACCCCTTTCAAAAAGTTTCTCATATGGTGCGAACTTTATGAAGGACTCTGTATATATATATATATATATATATATATATATATATATATATATATATATATATATATATATATATATATATATATATATATATATATATATAAACTAATTAGTATAGAGCAACATTCGCAATTGGGTAGTGAATATTAGATGAATGCTTGCTCACAACTAGTCATTTTGCCTTACAATTAATTCAATTTGTTAGTTAAAATAATTGGCGTGTTTGTATCGACGCTTGAAAATTAATTTTATATAATTGCCAATAATGTTACTGTGAAAATTATGTATTTTCTAAAATTAGAAACATATTATTTTGGAACCAGACATGATAGTTAACTTTTCTCACTACACGCTTTATAGCGAGTTATAGTAGGTATAAGCTGTATAAAAGCGTTATATCACTTTGAACAAAAAATCTTTCCCCTATTTTATTGCCTTAAATGATAAGTATTAACGTCTTTACAATGCTTTTCAATAAGAATTGTATCTAATGAAGTATTTTCAAAAAAATTGTGAATATGATTTCCGAAACGGCTTTGAGCGCTTCTATAGACGTTAGAAAATAGCAGCTCGGCTACGTGTAACATTCTTGAGTTTTCCAATTTGGTCGATAACTTTTTCTTGAGTACAGATCAGTTACATTTCCTAGATAGCTTTAATGATTAGTATAAACACACAAAACGATAAATACGTTTTAAAACTTTAGAAGCGTTTTCTTCGGAACCACGTTTTCCAAAATGGTGACGAAAATGACTCCATAAATTTTCATCCGACGGACTTGAAATTTTATCTTTATCTTCTTAGCTATAGATTATCATACATAAGAGCTGGTTAACAAATAACTTTTTATAAACAAATTAAGGTTAATTTTTTCATCGATTTTCAAATTTTTTTCAAACTAGCGTCATTTAGAGAAAAGTCAATATTTTTTAATAATTAGTAAAACTAATTTAAGTGATGAAAATTTCTTTTATGTTCTGTTTGTTGTTTAAAAATTGCTATGTTGCCCATCATGAACTTTCTGCTTAAAGTTGCTTTACCATCTTATTCCTCATTTAAAAAAAAACGTTTGCGTTGGGCTTACACCCGTGCCACCAGTTTACTTTTTAAATTGGAAAAAAAAATTTAGGCTTCTCAGATCACGTGCAATAAATTTCTGCTACAGTCTCGGACCCAAGTCTTATCGTGACACAGTAGCTATAATAGCTGAATTTACCGTCTAGAAAATTTCTAGAATCATACGAAAGCAAAACTATTTTTCTGGATCAGTAAACATAACATGTAACAAAAAGAAGAAAGGGCAAGCTTTCAAAGAAGAAAAAAATTATAACGCTTCAAATGCGCCCTCTTGCTTTTACGGGTTGCAGTCTCTGTACCATTTTTGAGGATGTAGTTTTCCGTAAAACAAGTTTTGGAGGCATAAAAGAACAAAAATACCAAAGAAACAAACTATATGTTTTTTAACGTAATCTTGAACAATGCTTTAAATAACAGACTCGTTAAACACTGATGAACCAAAACCGGCCACTGTAAGGACTTATGCTTTTCCATATGTGGCCAACATTCTGGCGGACACTCTATGTAAATTTTTTCAATAATATTAACACACATACTATGTAATTGTCACACGGAATTAACATAATTATATAATTCACACTTTGTAACAACGTTAACATTTTTAAACAAAATTAATACCAAAATG